>CM076653.1:25610053-25879343 GCA_038496675.1 Rachycentron canadum
ACACACGCACACACATCACCACCACCACCACCATCACTCCGCTCTGTCCCCCAACCAGACAATCCTCTTTTTTCCTTGGATGGCTTAGTCACTGAAGGCTGGTAATAGTATGAGTGTATGTTTATTAAAAGAGAGAGAGAGAGACAGAGAGAAAAATGAAAAAAAAAACAGGCTGTTGAATTATACATATTCCTTATGGAGGGTGACACAGTAGGCGCTCTCAGAATCAATCTTGACGCTTGGATGGAATCATAGAGCGCAGAGAAAATGGCAAACATTGCTGTGGCTCAATGGCCTGATGCTCTCATAAATATGTTTTTATGGCCCTGAATGAGTTGGGGCACAGGGATGTTTGGTGCTCATAAAGGTGTGTGTAAGTGTATGTGTGTGTTAGACTGTACAGTATAATGCTTCATACTGGAGGATATAAAACAATAATTTAATTAGCTTATACAATACGAAAATCAATAGAATGTCAATCATAGTTTAGCATGTTATACATCATGAATCAGGAGGTCAGAGTAAGAAAAGGACCTGATTTGCTTATGCTTTCTTGTTTCTTAGTCTGTCTTGCAGAGGATGCTATTACTATATACTGTATTGACCATTTCCACAACAAAGTTACAAATGCATCTAATGCAACACAACACTCTCAAATCAAATCCCGTCTCATTTGCTGGATCCTCTGTGGAGATATTGAACATTCTGCTGTCTCTGATTTTTCATCCATCCTTTGGGTTAAGTGTTGTCTTGGGAACTCGGAGAAAAGCAGGCGGCTGGGGGTGGAGTGGGGTGAGGGAGACTGTTAAGAGGCTCTTGAACTATAGTCTACTGTCAGTGAAGAGTGCTGAATGAGAAAAGAGAAGCAGAAGAAGCAACAGCTTCATGGCTTGGATGATTTGTTTTGCTTGTCTACACCCCCTGAAGCTGCCAGGCTCTACTATCATGGAAATACACTTGAGCAAAACTAAGCATAGCTCCATACCATCCACAAAGTCATGGGATGGGAGAGTTAAAGCTGCTTTACCCTTTGCCATACTGTAGCTTTTCTGCTCCCTGTGTTGTTTTCAGCCCCTGGTTGTCAGTTCCTTGTTTCTTTTTGTCTGATTAGGAATTTTACAATGTTCTCTTTGGTTGAAAAAAAACAAAAACAAAACAAAACAACGAAGCAGCTATCCCTATTCAGCTGTGATGTTTTTCTCCCTCATTCAGTTTGAAGCTTCACCAACTGGCACAGTCTACTACTTTTTTCATGTTGTCCTGGCATTTAAGCTACAGCGAAAGCACTCTTTGAAATCTGTGGCTCAAAAAAAAAAAAAAGTTATATCCATCCCCACTGATGTGTGGTGGCCACCGGACACATGGCTACGTTTTGAACCTGTGTAATTTGGCGATTAATGTTGACCTTGTCTGGCCTCTACCTTATTTATCTCCTGTTTTATTGAACCACAGGGATTTGCAAAGACTGCAGAAACTAAGATTCTGGATGCCAGTAGTGTGTTAGTATGTTGCAAAGGGAGTCCCATACCTCTTCCTAGGCTGTTCTTTTATGCCCTTTGGCTCTCTGATGATTTACCTGCCAATAATCAAATGTGCCTCACGTGCCTCATGCCTTGTATGCTTCAATAAAGCTTAATAACAAGTTGTGGATTTAAATAGCACAGGCCAAACCTTGGCAATAGCTCTATCCCTTGCTCCTCATAGGGCAGAAATAGCTGTCCCAAAACGTCACAGGGAAATTGGGATTAAGTTCAGCTTGATGTCGCCCGTCTCTCCGCTGCCCAGCTTTCCACTAGCACTTTCCCAGCAGCGCTCTCACATCTTTGTGGGTCACATCACAGAATTCCTATCATGAAGGGCGGCGGGTTTTAACGTCAGGGACAGTGATATCTCCTCCCCAAACCCTTCCCTCTCCCTTTTCCCCTTTAACCGATAACAGCTAATCCTTGCCTCACATTAAACTGTGACCAAGATCAATTAAAACCCTGCCTCACCCTGATAGCAATCTCCCTCTGCAGCACCCAGTGGTGAAAGAAGCTTGTGAATGTGTGTGTGTGTGTGTGTGTGTCTGTACAGCATGAGAGTACGCAAGTGGATGTGCCTGACTATGTGTGTGTTGGACGGAGAGAGCTGTGTAGCAGAGCGCCATCTCCATCCTCTTCAGTTGGTTGCTGTTGGTTGCCAAGCCTCAGGGAGAGCCTGCCATTGATTTTCATCGCCTCTTAACAGAGATGAAAGACAATAAAAAACAATAACAGTGATGATCACAACACTGCTGGCCATGTGTGCATATAATGATTATCCATATCTTAATTAGTATTCTTTCCTTTGTTGTAATTATTTTTATTCGGCACTGGCCTTATCATTGTTATGAATTCTGTAATAAAACTGAATAATGCTTAGAGAATTTGTATGTGTGTTTGTGTGCAGCTGTGCTGATACAATGCTGCTGAATGTGGGTCTGCACCCTCCATTGTTCCTCCCTTTCTCTTTTTTTTTTTTTTTTTTTTTGGGATCAATCCAATGGAGATCTCGCACACAAAGAGGATTCTCCCTGCCTATCGTTTTTATTTAGAAAGTTGAGTGTAAGTGGGCAGGCTTCTCTGTTGCATATGGTTTGCCAGTTTTATGGTGTGAGGTGTTTCCAAAACCATTGGCATCATAGTGAGACTGGTTGGCAGAAATGGAAAGCTTGGTCCTGGGGTGCCAAATGTGCTCTGGCGTGTGAGAAGGAAGGATGGGTAGCAGGATGTGGAGGACACCATGAAGGTAGAGGATAGGGAGGGGATGCTAGTGAGCATGGCAGGACAGGGCGGGAATAGAGGCGGAGTGGAGTCTCAAGCATGCAGAGTGGCTGCCAAGCCGACTGTCATGTTAGCCACTGGGACTGGCTGCTGTGGGCCTCAGGTTGTTTTGGTATGTACATCAAAAGGACAGACTGTGAACATGAAAACACAACTAATTTTTCCCCCATCTATCCCATCTTTCGCCTCTCCTGCGCTACTTTTTTCTCTTGCTCTTAGGCTCTCTTTTTCGTCTTCTTTCCCACGAGAGGCACATCCAAGGTGCTGCAGAATCTTTGAGCTCAGGAAGAGACACAGCATGCCTGCAGGGTTGCCACGACAAAGTGGTGGAAAGACCCGGGAGAGGAGAGGAAAGGACAGAAGTGAAGAGGTGGCCAGCGGTCTGAAAGACATAATCCTAACTATTGTGTTATCAGAGATGATGGAGGAAATGTGTCCACCATATTTTCATCAGAACAGATGACCCAGGAAAACAACACACAAGTTTCTCACTGCATCACAAACCCAGAGAAAAGTGCCATCTGCTGCCATTTTCACCCTCCTTCAATTGTGTCTGTGTTTAGTCTTTTGCACTGCTGTCAGCACTGTTTCAATTACACCCTGCAGCTTATGTCTATAGTGGATTATACCAGCTCTGTATTCCCATGTAAGGCTGTGGGTTGACTTGTGTTTGTAGGCTATGCAAGGCTTTCTTCTTTTATTATCTAGTCCAAAGACAATGGTGTTCTTGGCCTGGAAGCAGTTTCCACCCCTTCGCACCGCAGTGTAAGAATTAAATTGTGAATGATCCAAATTCAGAACAAAGAGATCCAATTTTGATTCTTTAATGTTGTTTTTGTTTTCTTCCATTTTTTGTACCACACTTTTTATTTTTAGTTGTTGGGGCTTTTTTCTTCTCCTAGATTGGCTGTGCTTAGTTGTGACCTAGTTTATTAAAAGAGGGGAGTTTGGCCAAGCCATGGGAATCAGGGGCAGATTAACTTTCTGTTAGTTCTCCCTAGCACAGCTCCATATGTCAGAGCTGCTGCTGTAAAGATCGAAAGTCACTAAAATAGTAAAATAACTTAGGGGTGAAATGCCCACATCAACTAAGCAGCTGCATCCCTGACATCAACAAACAGAAGGCTGAATTATGCTTCTCTGCAATGCTGCTGCAGTCGTCATAGGGTAGTTTCCTAGACTGTATAGATCTGTTTACAGGTCAGCACAGAATTTTAACCACTGACTGTGCCACCACAGCACTAGATGACATGGTGTGCATCATCAGGAAGGGTTGTGCTTACCTGAAGTAATCGTGTTTACCATCTTGCACTGACTTTGCGATAGAGACCAACGTATGCTGCAAAGGTTTGAGTGGCGTGTTGTTGTCGCCACTCATCAACTAACACTACTAGCACCGGAAACGTGTGTGTGTGTGAGGGGGTGGGGTGGGGTGCAAAGCAGCTCAACATGGTAAATCACAATTCTCTCATAGCCCTGGTGTGTGCTATAATTACATTTCGGAGGCGGTGCACACCACAGTACGTAAGGTACCGCAACACTTCAGTGTAGAAACATTATTCAGCCTTAAGAGTCTGTGTTTGGAGCTTAGTTAAGATGTGAGTGGCTAGCAGAAGGAAACGGAAATGGGTTGTGTTAGTCTCCAAATCAAACTCCAACCGCAGGCCCTATCAAACAGGAACCGTGTTGGGCAAAAAAACACATCACAAGTAAGAGAAAGACATGCCCTTGCTTACTTTATTATTGAGTGGAATACTATTTGTCTTGGTTTGCAGCTCATCACTGGTGATGGGCTGAAAACATATTAGGCCCATCTTGAGTCATCTGTCATCCACCCTAGATCTTAATTGTTTTTTTCCATCTTTCTATGTGTTTCATGACATGAATTTGTCTGATGTAAACACTATCCACAGCCTTGCATGTAATTAAGCATATTCAGGGGAGATAACCAAAGTATTTACAGGGTTATTCAACTGAAGTCGGCTTACAAAAGAAATCAGGGATCAGGAGTAAATGACAAGAGGATAAAGGGAGGGGAGATAGGAGAGCAGTGGGGAAGGGTGCTCTGCTTCTTGTTTTACTTTGCTGCAGTCAGAGGGTGGAGACTAGTTGGTTATTTAGAGAGCTATGAACGATCTGGACGGTGTTGGTTTGACTTTGTTTTTCCTTTAAGTCCTGCATGATTTCTATATATCAACAAATGCAACCTCTTTCTTATAATATCACAAGCTCGCACCCATGACCTACTAAAACTATATCCTGATCTGGACTCATCCCAAGTAAGAGGCAAATCCCTCTGAGCCTCACACATTGAGAGCCTGGTCAGTTGCAAACACACTAAACATAGGGTCAGATCAAAACCAGGTGAGGGGTCACGATTACTTTGGTACATTAACCAGATTTTGATGCTGCTTTTAACTTGTTTGGCACAGTTTTCCAGAGCATAAGGTCACTAATACGGCATTGAAGCAGTATTAGAAAGACAGCACCCATGGTATATACAAATTAGTTTCCTGATTATGCAAACATGTGCACACATTTGCATAGTGACACAGGATATGTAAGTGGTCACATCATGTGTTTAAGGTGCTTAAGATGGAAAAAATGCTCCTGTAGTCAATGGAGGGAATAGCCTTTTGCATAGCATTTTGAGCAAATGCTATGCACTGTGGAGTGATTTCATGACTGCTGAAACAAATCACATGCTCACAGTCAGAAGGCACACAAGCACTAATCAAGACCGGTCAGTCCTGCAGGCAGATCACTCAACTATATCTCTGACTTTCATTACCTGCCCTGCTTCATACAAGGACAGGGATTGAGCTGCCTACTGCCTCTGCAGAGCATTTCTGCAGGGGCCCCTCATGGTGGTCCCCTCCTCCCTGCCACTGAAAAACTACCCGTGGCTGCTTTTAAACTTGTATCGGATGATTAGACTTGGGTTGCATCCCAGAACACCGCTCAGCCCCAGCAGGGATTCAGCAGGGAGCATCACAGCCAATGCATAATTTCTCAAGATGGAGGGACTCACACTGAGCCAGTGAGTCCCTGTCCTGCAATGGCAGACATGTGAAAAGATTGTTGTAGAACTAAATAAGACAGTACTGAGTAGATGAGAAAAAAAGAAGAAACAACAAGATTGGCCCTTTACTCTGACACTTTCAGACAGAGTGACCTGTTTAGTAAAATTCCACCAAATTACTCATTATTGGATAAAGATGTTGTTTTCAAGAAGATTTTTCCAAGGGAATAAAGATCACTTTTCTACTTATGTCCCCCTTTTCACCTGCTTTCTATATCCTACTGTCTTCTCCTTCATCTCCCTCATTCTCCATAAAGGGATGCACAAGAATACACTCTGCAATTCTCTCTTCTCAAACTTATCCATGTCTTAATTAAAGGTTTTATGGCTTTCCTAATTTTCATTTTGTATTCCTCTTCGGTTATCTTATCTAAATGCTATAATGGAAGGCAATTTTCTAAATCTGGAGAGAAAAAGTGCCTTTTTTTTGGAACAACAGCATAATGTTATGAAGATATTTGTGGGGCTCTCTATCTGCCAAATGAGGAGATTGCAGTCCCTTTCATCCAGTTCTAATCAACGCTGAACATGTGGGAAACTAATGGTGTTTTTCTGTTTGCAAAACAGCGCCCGCTTCACCTCTGAGTGGGACAGTATTCCGGATTGAACAGATTATAGCCTGTGCTGTACATAACAAAGGGTCAAACGTACAAAATGTGCATCTTTTATTTTTAATGGCTTATGAATATTTAACTGCCAGGGTCACTCTGCAAAAAAAATCCTGCAGTGGAAATCAATAAATTGGTTTTTCAAATGCAAACCTGGGTAAGGCATTTAGTCTCACCAAAAATACTATAAATTACCCTCAATTTAATCTCTTGAGCACACTGCCAGGGAGAAAAGGCAACAGTTCCTGACAGCACAGTGTGTGTGAGAGTTTTTATGCATGTGTGAACGTGTGCATTTTTGATTTCCCGTTGTGAGCCCTTTGTTGTGCCTGTGTCGACTGTACTTTTTGGGTGTCTGTGTGTACAGTGCATGACTTGATTCCAGTAGGATTTATGTGTACAGTATGTGTTTATGCAACTATAAAGGCATCTTTCATTCTGTTATGCTCATAAATTTAATTTCTAAGTCAAGAAACATGAAACAGGAATTAAAAAACACTTCCACTGTGACTGGATATGTGCCAGCATACTTTCAGCCAATTTTTTTTTCCTCCTCAGCTTTTTCTTCTTTATCCAACAGTAAAACGTTTTAACTGGGGGTGATTGTACAGGCCTATCTGCCAAGGGTTTTAGGGAGAGCAGTGGTGTTACCATGGTGCTCGTACCCCTCTCAGTGTTGTAAACAGAGGCCAGTGATTCCCCATTGGGATGATTTTGCATGGAGGTTGGAGAGAGAAAGCTGCTGGCCCCCCAAATGCATTCCATCACCATCACCCTGAGGGTCCACTGCTGGAGCCTTATTCCGACAAATAGAGGAGAGAAGGGACAGAGAGGTGTGGGGGCATAGAGAAGGATGGGACATTGAAGGGGAGAAAGAAGTTGTTCAGAAGAATGGGTTGGGGTGGATAAGAAAAGGACTGCAACAAAGAGATACAGAAGAAAACAGATGCAGAGAATGGTGAGGAAAGGAAATAGAGACCTGAGTACATGGAGAGAATAAAAAAAAATGGTAGAGAGGGATTAAATGCTTTGAAGCTATAGCTGTCTGAATTTACATACGAGCAAAATGTTACGCAGGATGATTGCCCCACTGTGGCATTAGGGGGAAACGCTTTTGCATGAGATTTCAAAACTCAGCCCAAGACAACTATAGGCAGTACAATCTAACATCAGTAGCTTCTCCAGGAAAATGTTATCTGAACAGTCCTCGGCGGTCTTAGTGAGGCCCCATACAGAGCCCTCCGTTAGTGATAGGGGCCACGATGCAGTGCAAGTCTGAAGCAAGCTGGTATAGCTTAGAAGCTGGTCTCTTATCTCAGGCTTGATTTTTTTTCATTTACTTTTTGGAGTCCAATCCTTTTATCTGTGATCTAACCTGCAATGACGAGATAAAGCTGTGCTGACTTTTCCATAAATGCCCTTATCAGAGCTGTACAAGCTCTCCATTGCCAATGAGATGGGCAGGATGATCACTTAGCATTCAGTATGCATGCCTTCACCTGTGCTGCCCTGTGTTTCACACACTCTTGCCCACAGATACACAAACACACAAACAAGTGCACACAAAGCTATAGTATATGAACTCATACACAAAGCACAGACATGCACACACAAACACACTTTTCCACTTGTGTTGCCGTGTCTACAGGCTATTCACGGTAATAGCTTGGGCTTTCAGCCCTAAGTGTGTTTTTTTTTTTTTCATACAATAGCGCCTGCTGAGCTGGCAAGTAAGAATATCAAACAGCAAATGAAATTCCTGAGAGCCGTCTGCACCAACACCAACTTGTAACATGAATTTTTCATCATTTGGTGTGGTAATATTACCTCATTAGAGTACTCAGGCAGCCATTCAATAAGTGTGGTCATTCTCCCTGCCAAGACTGGATCAGTGATTGTATCATTGTATCAAAACAGCTCAATTCATTCAACCCCCCAACCCTCCGCACAAACAAAAAATCTATACACACACACACACGCACACTGATAGTATCTTGCTGTTGCATTGCACCAATATGTAAGGAGGCCGATGTGTGACACTCCAGATAGACATGCAAGAGACACTCACTGGGAACATATCGGGAATATTAGATAATATGTCAGTAGTTTGTTTCATGCAAAAAGCAATATATATATATAATATGTAAAATGAATTCATAGTGCCTAGACAAACATACTCAGTATTTCTCTCACACACACAGTCTTTCCATCTATTTCTATCTACCTGTCTGCCTCTTCCTGTCGCTTTCATTCATCCTTCTTCTCCTACTGGGATCAAAAGGTAGAGACATGGCGCAAAGTGGGTGAGGGGTGCAGAGAGAAACTGACTGAGAATTACTTCCAGATTTGTGATATCTATACAAATATTCCAAGTAGGTTTTAGAAAGTCTAAGTCTCTCCGATCTGGTATATTCATTACTTCAGTGGCTCTCCAACCTTATGCTTACTTGCAGACAACAGCTGCTAGCTCTTTTGGTGGATTGAGCCCAGTCTCCTGGTGGAATCAGGAGAAAACACCATTTTCACCTGGCTGCTATTTATTTGTGGGATGAAAACATCACAGGTTGGGACATTGCAGATCTGCAGCATCTAGCAGGTGTTCAGCACACGTGGTAAGGAAGGGCTAGCTGGTTATTTATTAATTTCTCTCGATAGGAAAATATTTACATGTCTTAGCTGCTGTGTTTGCTCCAGAATATGTTGTTGTTTTTGTGTGTTATGTCGTCATTCAGAGTGTCTTTTTCCTTATTATTTGCACCGCGGGAAACCATAACATGAATGCAAGTTATTATACAATAACAACAGCAAGAAGGCAGGCTTCAGAAATTATGCATAATAAGGAACTAGTTTTAAAAAAATGTGTGAGCCAGTGAGTGCATGAGTGAGTGAAAATGACAAGAAATGGTTGGCAGTGATATAGAAAATCATTTAGTATCTGCATCTTTTTTTAGTGTAGGGCTAAAAAGAAAAAGAGGATTTGGAGGGATGTTGGTGGAAAAAGCTTGCCCTAATGGACAGTGGGTGATACAGACTGCACAGAACAGGGATGAGGTAGCATTGTAGATGTTTGTGTGTGCAGATAGATCTTCTATAATGCCATGTGAATATGTTTTTTTAGTATATGTCCATGTATATATGGCTGTAACGGCAGAGTTTTGGGTTCAAAGATTTAAAGATACAAAAAGGGGGTGAGGCTATGGAGATGGGAGCAGGCTGGGGTATGGCAATCTGTTTGGATGACTGTATACAGGTACGGTGGGGGATGGACTTCTGGCACAAGGAACTCTGGAACACAGGAGAGGTAAAAATACTGAGATCTAATGTTGGCACTGAGTGGCCGAAAAAGAATACCACTAGGCAGACGGAACAATCTGGCGATGAGTGGAAGGAGAGCCGGTGAATATAAGCAGGAACTGGTGATTAGATGAGACGTAGGTGTGTCGAAGAACCAGGTGAGCCGATGATGAGGCCGTGTGCCGACACATACACACAGAGAGGAAGGGAAAGAGAGGTAGGGAGGTAGAAACACAGGAGGTAGAAACACAGACAACAACAGAAAAAACCAGAGCACAGAGGGACCATGACAATGACATTATCGATGTACCCTGTCACATTGAAGTCATATAAAAATCCGGTATTGTCATAAAACATTCCTGGATATTTGTGAACAGAGGTCTAAACACAAAATATTCAAAGGACAGTCACCACAGTATATAAACCATATAACAAATTATATTATCTGATGTTGCATATCATTATATTGCCCTATCGCCCAGCCGTATTACTAATGTCATTTTTTTCCAGGGCAAAACAAGTAAGGATTTGGCAAAGACGTTCACCACAATCTGTTCCTGTGATATAAATATATATATTGTATGTTTTAACAGGTCTTAATCCACATTACACAGATTTAACATGAGATACACAGGGATTTGAGAAGATCAGCGTCTGTTGGCAGAGGAGGAAAAAAAATATCTCTCTTTTCCCCCTCTTTTTGTCATCGCTATATCAAGTGCATTTTTCCTCATAATCTTTTTTTGCATGTTCATGTTAAATATATTGCAGTAACAAGTCTCCACATCATTCTCCTCTTCTAAGCCCCAAATCCTTTATCACTGTTGTTGTCATGTGTGCTTAGCGCAATGGTGTTTCTTGCCCAGAACACCCCCCAGCCCACATTATGTTTGCAATTGTAATCATCTTATTTACAGGTTATGGTCCCATAAATACTTCCTCTGATGATCTCAGTCACAAGTATTCATCATGATGAGGCATGACGTTCATGATGGAATCAGAAATCACTCCTTGACTAACCAGTCTGTGGCACAGCTCCACCGACTTCCTCCATGTCTGGTGGTGCCTGCCGTCTCTGACTTCCCCCAGCCTTCATCATGCCCAGCCCTACAGCACAGCAAACAGCTTCTGTTTGCCTCACGCTAAGAACCAAATCTGGCACAAGGCCGCTTAACAACAAGAGGCTTCTGCACTGTATCGCTTTATGTTGAGCAAGAAGACAATTAGGCTAGATTCAAAGCATATAGAGACCAAGAAAGATTCCCCCCTTTTATCTTCCCCAAATCCAATTCAAACTGATGAGAGTATTTTCAAGTACAGCTTTCTGAAAAGAAATTTTCATCCCAGCAGCAACCTTCAGAGAGTTCCATTTTGCTAAGATTTTATGTTTTGAGTATGAAATAACATGAAAGAGGCGAAGAAAGAAAAATGACTGGATGTATAATGAAGCCTTCCTGCAAATCCAGTGGTGATTAATATCTGACAGAGAATATTATTTGATACAGTACATGCTTCATGCCTATGAAGAGTGATCATTTTTGCTGCCACAACACATAAAACATCACTGTCTCTCCACAACCAATGAGCAAAATCTACAGTAAGTCAAAGAAGGAAATAGGAAGATTTGTTTGAGGGAGGAATTGTGTTCAGCAGCCATGGCCTGTGTTCTGCCTGTGTCTTGTCCTCTGTCAACCTTATTGCTTTGGTCCTGTTTCCCACCCCCTTTCCCTGCTCCAATATGATAAGATTTACTGGCATGTCCAAATGGGTAATCTTATTTATTCACTGTAGCTGTTTGGATCCCAACATCACCAGGAGAATTAAAGCCTCTGAATCTCAGCAGGAGGTCAAGCGGAAAAAAAGGAAATGTAGTTTTCTATCTCTACTCTGCCTCTGTGTTGGTGTTCATTAGTGTTGTAACAGCTGATATTATTTTCACTGCAGCTTATATTTCCTCCTCTTTTGTTGATCTCACTCTGCATATCTTTCTCTTGCCTGAGCTCCTCAACCCTGCATATCCCTGTGCACATGGATGTGTATGTAGTGCGTATTTGTGTGTAAAAGAGAAACAGAGAGAGCAAGGGAGAGAGAGAGAGTCCTTTAGGAGCACAAGTACAGTATGTTGGATGTTGCTTCCCTTTCTTAGCAGTGTTGGTTTGACAGCCATGTTTTAGATGCTACTGTAACTTGTAGAATTGATACA
Source organism: Rachycentron canadum (assembly GCA_038496675.1). Taxonomy (NCBI): domain Eukaryota; kingdom Metazoa; phylum Chordata; class Actinopteri; order Carangiformes; family Rachycentridae; genus Rachycentron; species Rachycentron canadum. Next base: position 25,622,045 of record CM076653.1, read on the forward strand.
ATTGATCCAACATCTACATAGCAAATTTCTAAATTGCCACTAAATTATTTAATTGATCAGTTGGAAAAGCCCAGCAGTATCTGGGCCAGAAGGGGCAGCAGAGCTGACAGCCTGTGGGTTAAGCAGGGAGGTGTGGTCTGACACATGACCATGCTCTCTCACTACCAGAGATCTTCAATTATAAGAGGCTTGTACTGCTTTTGCATCCCCCATCAATCCTTCACCTCCACTCAGATAAGCCCAGGCCTTCCACTTGGTCTTATGAGGGAGATCTGCAGACATTTAGGGTTGATCTCTGCTTTTTTCACAAATCCTCTTTCCTCGTCTTTCTTTCAGAGACATTTGACATACTGTATTACTATCTATGTTTAGTTTATGGATACTGTCCCTCTCACACCCAAAGACCTCAGAAGTCAAAAAACAGCCCACATCTATGCTCAACGCTGGCCAGAATGTTGTGAAATAGGTTGAGCTTAATCTGGGATACCTTTTCACCATCCTTCCATGAGAGCAGCATGAAAACAATCCCATCTGAGCAGATGTAATCTTGGGATTCAGACTGCAGCAATATGTAGAGACCACAACAGTGGCACAAACACAGCTCTGACATGGCAATGTGCATGTCATACTGCAAACAGAGCGCGCTTCTGTCCTCTTGGGGCCGACAATCTCTCCATCAGTGAAGGTTGACTCACCAAATCAATTCAGCAGCAAGGAAGAAACGAACCACATGGACAAGACATCTTAGGTGACAGAGAGCTTTTATTTGCTCTCTTTCTCACTTTCACTTCCTAATAGATAAGACATCAAGATACCCACAGGGAATTGTTTGTGGTAGTGTGTATCTGTGAATGTGTGAGTGGGTGTGGGTGGATGGGTAGAGATGTAGGTGGGGGGGGGTTGCAGGTTGTATGTGATTGCATCAGCCATATTGCTGAATGTGGATTCCTGGATTTCACTCACGTATAGTGGGGCCATTGAAAGAAAACAGGTGGCGGAGTACAGCGGGGGTGAGGGAGTGGGGGGAGGGGGGCGTCTATTGTAATTAATGCTGCAGATGCTGCTTTCTGCAGCGCATCTGGGCAGTGCTCTCATTTCCAGAAATCTCCTCCAAATTCTCTGCAAATCCCTGCAGGCCTTCAGAATCCTTTTAAATCTGCCTGCAACTTCTTCAATTTCCCCTTGTTTCTTGACCATTACCTCCTCCTTACTCCTGTGCTGTAAGCCTTATCCCTTAGCTTTCTTCTCCTGCATCTGATACAGCAACATTTCATCTCCTCTCCTCCTCCTATTTTTATTTTTTTGCTGCTTCCCAAACTATGGCTCTTCTGGCCTCTCTAACCTCCACTTCCTTCCAACTCCTCACCCCTGCCACAACCACACACCTTTGCATAGTTCAGTAGACCTATGGTGTGTGTTTGTGTGGTCATAATGGTAGGAAGCCCAGTCTTCTGTGATTACAGTGTGCTCAGGATTAGAGGGAATATGCTCTAACATATTCAGACTGGTATAATGCTGATATCCCCTGACGCTGCTTCACAGGAGCAGCACAGCCAGGCCAGGATGCCGCCTCACCACAGACGTCATGCAGAGAACCAGGTGGAATATGGCATCAAAACTAGCCAAATGGGACCACAGGGGGGTTCAGTTCTGATTCAGCGAAAGGGAAGAAATACACCAAGTTGGATTAAAGTGAAAGTGCTGGAACCTTTTACATAAAGCATAGGGCAATTTAGAGGGCCAGAGAAATAACGGAAATGATATACTGTATGCAATAGCATCTGCTATATTCCACTCCACTGTCATTTTGTAAATTTGCAACATGCTATACTTTCAGGAAAAAGAAGCAGTAGACATATTTTGATTTGCATTCATTCACACATCAAGGGCACATTAAAATAAGGGCAAAGAATTCAACAATCTTCTGAATTTTCTCCCCTCTTATCTCCCTCAGCTCGGCAAGCTCTGTGCCAACGGAGTACTGGGGGAAAAAAAAGCATCTTTGCATAAAATAGCAAGCGAGCAAAATCTAAAACAGTTGGTGAGGAACTCTAAATAATCACGGTGCTTTTGGAGATGAATGCATTAGCATAACTTAGTCCCAGCGAAGTAATCACTCGTCTCAGGGTGAGAAGATCCCCTCCAGGCTCATCTCACTCCTGCTGCTTCTATTCCCCCGAGTTCAGCCTTGGCAGAATGACTGACCCCCGAGAATGAGGGGTCGATATGACACGTGGCAGTGAGGAACAAGTTCAAGCCCCCCATTGGTTTGTAACAAAGTGCCTTCGGCAAGTGATAAGATCATACGCAACGGAAGGATAAATCTGCTACAAAGCATCATTTGGTCTTTCTTTATCTCCATATCACTGTTGGAGTGACCACATGTACTGAGGAAACAGAACATGTAAAAAAAGCTTGGGCCATGTCAATATGTGTGAGCTTAAAACAAAAGAAACACTTGACTGACTTCATGAATTGATGGCATGGTTAAATTTATGATATTTACTATTATGATAGTTCCTAGCTGTGGCAGAGTTGTGCATTTCAACAGGGGGGTTATATGAATGGGTTTGATGCTTTTTGCATTAAAAGTTGTCAATTTGTAGTTATTGTAAAAGTTTTTTCTTTTATGCAAAATTTTGCATAAGGAACTAGCAGATTGTAAATAAAACATGCTAAGGTAAAACAGACATTAATTTAAGGATGAACTAGCCACCTTATTTTCACTAGTTGCATGGGCCTAGTTAAACCACAGCATCCAGACTGTTTGGACATAGGCGCAATAGGTTTGTGTCATTTCACCAAAAATGTTTGAATGATCTCTACACAAAAGAAGAATAAAATTCCTCCCACAAGCCACCTCCTGCCCAGTCCCATTCACAAATCACACTCAGTCAACAGGTGACAGAACAACCAACCAGTAGGCTAAATACAAAACACCTATAATTCAAAGCACAGCAGGCTCTCTCACTGCTGAGAGCAGCTGCAAGACAACAGCCTTAGAGTCCAGGTAAACAAGGAATAGTATGTAATATAGTGCACCCTCAGTAACATGAAGAAGACAGCAAGGAGTTTATTTATTACTCACTCACAGCCACTTAGACACTTAACCATCAGAGTGAAAAAAAAAATCAGAAAGCTAAGACATTAACAGGGATAGACAGACAGAGGGTGACTCATGTTATTTGACGTCTGAATCCTTCCTTTAGTGGGTGAAATATCCAAGAGGTCCAGCTGCACCTGTTTGTACATGTTGCTGGGGGGCTCCTCTTCATCTGTCCATGGCTGTTAGCCGACTAACTAAGAGTAGCTGCTATCGTTAGCCACGCTGAAAAACAAGCTAATTCTCATGGTTGTTTCATTAAAACAACGCTGTTAACTTTCTGCACCTAGCTGTTTCATACTTGAAGCTACCCCCCCTTTTTAATACATTTCCTAATTCACCTTCCTTCAATAATATACACGTACTTGCTGATATTTGTGGTTGCAACCCTCGGGAGGCGCTGAGGAAAACATGGCCACAACAACAAAATAGTGTATCTGTTGAAAAAGAGGAAATTATGAAAGGTTTTTATGAAAATGTACTATGGTATCTGTTTTAGACAGCAGTTCTGGCTTATTTTAGTCAATGAGAGAAAAACATCATTTTAATAGGTGTAGACTTGTTGCCACAGAGGAACCTTGCTAGATAGCTACACAGCTCCATAAATATTTTGCCATGATAGTATTGTTCGTCAGATTTGCTGAACCATAATCTATAAATATCCATGTTTAAGCCTATATATCAGAAAGTGTTGTCCTGTAAAAAGATAATCTTCAAAGCCTTCTGCCTATTTTAATATGCATGAAAGTATAAATAGAGTATTATAGGCTACATTATATGCAAGTTTGCTGAATTGTGGTGAACTAGACACCATACCTTTTATGCTTCACTGTTTTAATTGTGGAGTTGAGACAACTTAGGGTTTGCAACTCTACATTAATCAATATTTTACATATTGCTGCTGGTTTAAAATACATCATGTTGTCACTACTACCAGGGCCACTGGGAATCAACAGCCAACATCCAGCAGCTGTTATCAGCTGTCAGCTCACTGTGTTGTTTATATGGTCACTACCCACCAAATCCATGCAAACTTCACTCAAGCAGATGGAAGGCTAACTGCCAAGATAAGGTTCTCATGAGCTTGCAGACCAAACCGGAGCAAAGTGTTGTTTTCTTTTCATTTTTTTTTTTTTTTGAAAATATAAATATTAATTTATGCATTTCATTAAACGGGTAGAGAATAAGGCCTCAATATAATATAGAATAGGTATAATATAATGGGTCATGGCTGAATGTGTTTTTCAGTCTTCTTTTATTTGCCAAAGGGGTTAGAATCACCAAATTGTCTTTGAATGACAAATCAGACAGATAAGGGGACTTCATCTCAAACTCTGCTACATTTGGTGTTTTATTTTTCAAATATCTGTTGGCACCTTGCTACAAGCCAAAGTGTCTCTGTGGAGCAGTGACACAGTTGCTCATGATAACCCACAGACCTTGTTGTTGACAGTTTTGTCCTACTGCATGGAGATGAACAGCTGGTAGAGTAGTTCTCAAACTTTCCACAGTGAGGTGTCTGTATTATCATGGCTGTGTCATTTTTATTTATAAGAAATTTCGCTGGTGAGCTTTTCAAATTTCTACTTCCATGCTTTGAGCAACACAGACCAAGTGCCAAGTGCACTGTACAGAGGTGATTTGCATGAAGTATGGATGGATAGCACTCTGGGAAGAGATAAAAGATTTTTTTTTTTTTTTTGTCATGTTGGGAAAAGTAGTCTTTATGCCATTGTGTTCATCTGGGTAGTGGAAACAGAGAATATTCCCGTTGAACGTGCCTTTATTGAGATTCCAAAAGAATCAGAAGGAGGCTAAAATTGAACATTTCCACTTGAGCTCTAGTCTCAGAAGGCCATTCACAAATGACAGAGGGCCTTGTGTATTACAATGTTAGAAAGAAAAGTGTGCATTTGCATACTCTTACTGAAGTTCCCTAAAGTGGCACATATGCATGTATCTCATAAAATGATGCCACTCCTATCAGCAGGCAGTGTGCCAAATGTTGCATGACTTGCATTTTAGCATATTGTGATGCACTTCCTCTTCTGTCTCTGTCTCTTGTGGGTTGTATGCTAACTGATCCATTAGGGGAAAAAACACCGTATGTTTACATTAAATGTGGCAGTATGTTGTAGTCTAGTTTATCTTTACCCACATCACATCAGTCATACCCTTCTTATCTCTATTTCCTTGCTTGTATTTGCTGATATGGCTGCCTGTTGTCTCCTTTAGTCAGAATAAGACTGTGTTTGAACAGCTATTGATAAAACAGAAGTGTGCTTTCAAAAATCCCAGGCATTTTCAGCATAGATATCTTCCACAATAACTGGTTGATGGATTTGAGGTCCAAAGCCAGACTTCACACCTCTGAAAGTTGCACATGCACACAACAACATGACTGCACGAGCACTCAAGCATATGCACACACACACACACACACACACACACCAAAAGATGTGCAAAATAAAGAAATCTTTTCAATAGCTATTTTGCTGGGTCAACTTTTCCTGTGCTGAAATGTGAAACAAAAGCTGTAGATCTGTGTTCACTGATATGCCCGGCCAAGTTTCCCAGTTTTGACTACAGAACTTGCTGGCATCACTGGTTGTTGGTCTCTCAGTGGGATGGCAATAGTTTTGTATGTGTTTGTGCATTTGTGCGTCTGAACTGTCAGATTGCTTGTGCTCATGTCTTCTCATGTTGTGTACATGAATTTGGCAGTCAATATGATCAAGATGGAAACATGTGTTGGCTTACTGACATGCTGGTAAGATCTAAATGAGAGCAAATGAAAAAGGAGGCCAGGAATAGAAGTTGGGGATGAATTGACACTGAGAAGAAGATAAAGGATTTAGATAAAGGGAGTGGCAGCTATTTCTACATGTGTGTGTCACTCTTCTCGTGTTACAGGTGTTATTGTTTAATCTATCAGCTTTCTGCTACTGCCAGTTGCTAATGCATCACCCTTTCTTTTTTCATTCTGCGTGTGTCCATGTCTGTGTGTGCATGTTTTTCTCCTCTATCGTCTCTGTTTCCTCCAGCCTGAGTAAATGTCAGAGCAAGCTGCTGCTCTTCCCAGACCACGCCGTGGGAGACAGACCAACCTCATCGCCGTGGCAACCCTCTGTTCTGGCTCAAAGAAAGAGGCAAGGGCGGAGAAGAAAGGAACTTTTATGCCTCTGAACCCCCACTAGTTTCCTCATCCCCCCCTCGTCCTTGTGCATTGTAGCCCAGGCCTGAACCATGTGGCCAAGCTCCCAGGCTTCACTGTGACTACAGAAGAGGAATAGAGTAGGGCTGCAGTTACTAAGTAGGTGATGAGAGATTTCAAAAAGTCAATTAGAAAATGAAAATAACGCTTTGTAGAAATACTGGCAGGAAGTCTATAAGGCACTATTCTGAGGTGAGGTTATTTATACATTAATTGAATGAAAAAAATAAAACACACCCTTGAAATCTTAAAGGAAAAAATGATGCCTATGACACTTTCTATATGAGGTAAAGAAAACTTCACTAGAATTACCAGCAAGGCAAGGAAATGGCACTATTAGATTTCCCAGAATACCTCCTTGGCTCAGAGCCATTGTATTTGGTTTCAATTTATATCAGCAGGAGACTGCCTGATACCTTTCTTCTCTGGTAATGGCTTTTTTCTCCAAGCTGACTTGTCACCTCTAACAAGAAGTGTACCTTAAGGGACTTCAGTGGTCATGAGGAGTAGTCGAAGGAGCCTGGCCAAAGACTGTCACTCATATCCAAAGTAAAGACTATTTTTCTGTGACAGCACAATCGGTTGTGGCACTAAGTTGAGCTGCTGAAATGACAGCATTTAGCTATTACCCTCCCTGAGGAAGAAGTAGAGGACTGTTGGTAAGACAAAAATTGTAAGAGCAATGGGAGAAGGAAAGAGTGGCAGTGGTGGTCAGAAGTGAGGAGCCATCTGGTTGTAGGTGAGGGACCACATTTAACACTGGCAGAAACCCAATATTGTGTCTCCAGTGTATCCTGATTTCTTTCTGCAAATTTTCCCATTTCCCACTGTGAATCTGTTCATTGTCTTCCTGCAGTTTTTCCCGAAATCAGATTGCACTTAACACTTGCTATTTCTTTTTCATTTCTCTTTGCTATTGAGAAGAAACACGTACACGCGCACACACACGCGCGCGCGCACACACACACACACACACAGTGCATCATCTGCAACACTGTTTATCTGCTTTAATAGTTTAGATTTATTTCTTTCTGTGTTGGTGCCTTGTCAATTCTTCTCTCTCTTACTCTTGCACTGGAAGCAAGAGGAATGTCTGCTTTTGACACACAGACATACTCACCTTTGTTCCTCTGTGCAGCCCATTTCATTTCACCCACGCCAACTTCATCGCAGGCTGTTGTACCACAGTTGGTTCTGTATCTATGGAGAGTGCAGATTGCAATATTTCACCTTCACCTTTGCCATGCTTACAGCTAAACTTGTTCACACTTAGTGAAATGAGTCAGTGTGTGTTCTTGTGTAGCTGCATTATCTGTCATGGATATTTCCTCAATATGTAGACAAATGCACAGTTTTAAATGGGGACAATAATTGCATGTAAATATGGATATTTGTCTGCAGGACTTCCAGCAGAAAAAGGCTGTTGCCAGTAATAATCAGTGATTACACATATGTGATGCGTGTTCCCTCGTTACAACTAATAAGCTATGTGTATGTGCATGGAGGGGAGATGGTACAGGCTTGTTGTGGGAGCTGTGGCAGGTGTATGTGGCAGAATTTCCATGTGAGAGTCTCTGTTCAGGTTGATCTTGGTAATATGATGTTTTTTGAAGGTGTGTGTGCATGCATGTATTTTTGCGAGCCTGTGTGTGATGTGTGCCTGCATGGACTCACTGTGTGCATAATAGTGTTTTCTGCTTGGCTGGCTGTGCCGGTGTGCGCCTGTGTTCAGGTTGCACATGACCCCGTCTCTGCTGGGAGGTCTGTGTCTTTCATGTCTCCTGTTCAGTTCTCCCTCAAATCTGGGTCAAAGGATAAAAGAGTAACCCCTATCCGCTATGACGCACACACACACACACACACCGAGACACACTGGAAAATCTGAAAAATGACTTCCTGGAGATTTGCGTGGTAACAAGGTGGAGGACACAGAAGTGGACAACTTTTAAAATTCACTTTATAAAGCAGCAGACACTCTGTCCTACATCTAGATCCTGTCACCTCTCTCCATTAACAACAGTTATTCACTGCACCAGTTACTCATCCAGTTTTTTCCCATCTTTCTTCCATTGTCTCCCTTGGTTTCTTTCAGCTCATCTCACAGTTGACCTTGCTTAGACCAGATGAGAACGCTGGATTTGCAAGTCGGCAGCAAGTCGATTAGGAATGTGTTGTGGCTCAGTGTCTCCTGGCATCTCCGTGTCTGTCTCTCAATTTCTCTCTTGCAGTCTTTCTTGCTCCTCCTCTGGTTAACTTTCCTTCTCTCCCTCGCTAAGCCTTTCCAACAATGGTGATGCTCTGGACCATTTTCAATTCTCAGAGGAGGAAGGAGTCATGCTGGGGCATTTGTGCATAGCAGTGTGTGTGTGCAGGCATTCATGGTTATGTCAGTGTTTGTATGTGTGTATTTATGTGTGTGTGGCAGTTTGGGAAGGTAGTCCTTTCTAAAGAACAGAGCATCCTCAGTCCCCTGTGTGTTTGAGCAGTGGCTGTCATTGAGGTCTTTTCTTTCTCTTGTTAAAAAAAAAAAAAAAACAGTGAGGGGAAACGGGGAATTGTTCTTGCACTGGGACACCCTGCGTCTCTCATAACTTCAGCCCTGTGGGCCTCAGGCTTGCAGCAGGGCAGCGTGTGTGGAGGATGTTAAGACCTACTGCCTGTCATAGATAAAGGCTACAGACCTCCTACCAGCAGTGGGACACAACCATCTGGGAGGACCACTTGCAGTGCCTTATATCCATGCAACCCCCTGCTGTGAATTCTCATATTCACACATGCACAGCATCCTTAGAAATCCATGCTGGGCCAAAGAGGACCCTGTCAGATTGATTGAGAATTCCCTTTGGCCCACTTTTTGTCTCCAGGAACTTTAAAATAACACACTCCCTATCACCATTAACAATCTGTGCATTCTTTCTCTACCACCTCCTTGTCTCCATCCTGCCCAGTCAGAGCAGTACATTGTTCCTGGAACATTCCCTGTTAATGGAAAGAAGGTGTAATTTATATGTCATTGTGTAGGCATCACTGTCTGACAGGGATCTATAATGACAGAAAGGTGGTTTTCTCAGCCACTGAATGCCTCTGGCACTGGCTGATGTACTAGTGTACCCATCAGCACTGCCCAGTGTCACTTGTTCCAGCTGTGTGCAGCTCCTTGGCCAACATGTCCCTTTCTGTGTTATATAATGACCCAAACTTTGCACATGTGTAAATTCCAAGATAAAGACTCTCTGTTGAGCACTCAAGCTCAATTAATTAGGCAGCCCCAAAGTATCACCAATGAACTCTACACAATTCTAAAGAGATCATTCGCTTTTTCAACAAGAACATCTCTACAGTCCAAAGCCACCCACATTCATTGACAATATTATTATTAAATTCACATTTTCAGCTATTAACCAGCACCATTGATTGATCAGAGACTAAAAATAAAAATCTGGCTCTGGCAGCGTATTAGTCAATGTTTCATGTGGCATAGTTAATGACATGACATGAGAAGTTAATTACATCTTTAAAAGATACATTGCTGTGTAAATGTTTAAGAGCATTCTATATAACATGTTTAGTTAAGTTTTTATTCATTTTTGAATGTGCAAACTAAGCAGTGTTTCACCTTGCACTGATTTTCCAATGCACTTGTTGTAAATTTGTGTACAGGACTGAGGGAGCATATTAACGGTTTGGACAGCGCCACAAAAAAGATGGAGTGCAGCCTAGTGAAATAGGAGTCTTTGATGGAGGACAGTGGATATAGGTAGAAATCTTTACCCATTTGGTTTCTCCTTTCCAAGTGGCTCAGGTGCTGATCTCCTTCTATCTGAGGAGTGAGACATGGAGCTATCCTGGGAAATTACCCTGTCGACAGACGGCACATTGAGACTTCGTTAGCCCAGCCACCCAACCCAGTGCCTCTCAAGCCTGATCGAACGGAGCAACTCTCCATGACAGAGTAAACAAAGCAGAATCACAGGGATGATGATGGAAAGAGAGTTTTTTTCATGTGATTCAGTTGCTGCAAATCCCTGAATACCCATGTGTTTTTGAGTGTTTACGCATTTGCATCTATGAGCATGTGCAAGTAGAAATGTCAAAGTGAGTTTCTCTTTGTTTTAATCACATATATTTATTGTGTATGCAGCTCTAAGAGGTCATTTTTTATTGTAATTTGACTGTATGAATGCAACACACCTGTGTAGAATATGCCCAAATTGTTGTATATTGTATAATACGTTTCTTTGCTTGGCTGTTTGCGTTCATGCTAATATTTGTGTGTTTTTGTGTGTTTATATACGCGTGTGTGCTTTCTCTCTCTCTGACTGTGTGTGTTTCTTTGTGTGCTTTAGGCAGCGAAGAATGTCTGTGTTGAGGAGAAAGAAGAAGCAGAGGAGAGGTGTAAGTCAGAGACTGCAAGTAAACAACCTGCAGTGTCAGTCTTCCTGCCTCTCTTCCTCTGCCTCCCTGCCTTCCTCCTGTACTTTTCATTCCTACGCTTAAACAAACACACACAGAGAGTGTGCTGCCAAGTTACTGAAGAACTTGTTCAGAAAACTTCCAGGCTATGCGTCTCTGCTCAGCTTTTTGTGCCTAAATTGATAATTGAATCGACTATCGCCATGTAATCAATTAGGGTGTTCATCCCCAACTTTGAATCAAACAGTTAATTGGCTTGTGCCACAGAGAGGCTGAGACAGAGAGCAGTCTGGTGCAGGAGGGACTGTTGGATTACTACAGATGGGCTCTCAGACCTATTTGCATTGTGTCTAACTTTAAGTCCTTGATTGCCTCTCTGGTTCAGAAATTGCTTGGGTGCAAGCAGCACACAGGTTAAGATTGGACCTTGGTGACAAATCCTGTCTGTTTTAGTGAAGAGGGCAGGAATGGATACAGAGCACACACAGCAGGTTATCTCTCTGCTTTGATCGCAATCTTTCAGACAGATGCATGCAGGTTTTTATTCCATTAAACACCCTTTGTTACTTTTTACCCAATGTCCGGAAAAATTCTTTGCCACCTGCAGTCTGTGCTGCTTTGTCTGAGCACACAGAGAGCAAAGCATTTCAAGTCCAAACAACCCTGCAGTATTGATCCACCCCACACCTTATTCCATTTTGTCCTCTAAAACATGCCTTTTCAGTCAGTTGACTTCTATTCAAAGCTACCCAGTGAGACCTGTGTCAATGGGGAAGCTTGACTTCATTCCATAGCTCTGGAAGCCCCCCGGGGGCTAAGCATAGCCTGCTAGACCATGACAGGCAGGGGGCTAATAAGCCGGATAGGATTGGATAAAAGAAGAGGGAGGGTTGTTGCAAAAAAAGTTTTAAGACCAGGACACCACCATCTGCTTTTGTGGTGATGAGCATCAAAGCCTGAAGGAGCCCTGTTGGGTCTCTCTTTCAAATGGCCGTCCTACATATGGGCTTCATATTTCACCAGGACAGACAGTCAGCAAGGCCCATTGGGCCACAGCCGAGTCCGCTATTCTGTCTCCCTGCATGGTTTCCAGCCTTTGAGAAGAGCAGTGAGATTACTTTTATTTCTCCTGAGAAATGTGGCTAATAAATGACCAGGCTTGACCCAGAGGATTTGGGCCTCCACCCCCACCTCACTAAATGAAGGTATGGAAGAATGTTACTGTTGAGAAAAATATTAGAGAAATGGGTCAGTGCATGGCTGCAACGTCGTGCTCCCAGGGTGATTAATTATTGAAGTGACTAATACTACATTTGCCTGGCAGCACCAGGGCTTCAGTCCACATTGGTGGCACCATAACAATAATCAGCCCTGCTGCATCTTTTATATCTATCTGCCTCTCTTCACTTCTCCTTGTCTCCCTGACTTCCCCTTAATATCCACTCTTTTTGTTCTTTTGCCCTCACAGATTTCTGTTTCCCTCTTCTGTCTTTCCCACTTGACAAACACAGACCTCATTATCTAATTATGCCTTTTCGCTCATTCTGCCTATCTCTGTCCCTCCTTCCTCTGCCTCTTTCAGCCCCTTCTCTTGTTTCCACTCTGTCAGTAGCATAGCCTCTATCTATAAGGGAGACTGGGGGATAAGTGTGCTCCTTGATGAGAAATGTGAAGGCCAGACACATATAATATCAGTGCTGATGGAAACCAGCCACTCTTGTCTAACTCTGCTTCTCTTTCGCTTTTGCCAGACTTTGCCTGCCTCAAGGTAGCATATGGCATTCTCTCAGACTGCTGGACTCGTTGGCCTCCCACACAACAGTGTGCATCCATCTCTCCCTCACTCACAGCTCTTTTATGGGCTCTCCAACAGTTATTTTCTCCCATACCCCTCTCCCCTGATACTGTGCAGAGCCCCATCCGTCCACATTCTATTTCACACAGCCACACTTCAGTGACGTTCACTGCAGAGATGGCTCAGGTCTGGCAGTTGGTGAGAGGAGGGCGGTCGAGTCTGGAAGGTACAGTCATTAGTTAAATATTAGCCAGGCTGTGCTCTATTCCCCCAACATCCAGGGGAGGGGTGCAAGAGTCATACCCTTCCAAAACAATGGGCCATAAGGGGATGGCTTTGTTCCCTTGTGCTCACACACACACACACACACAGACAAACTTCCCTTGCTTCCAAACTCATACAGATGGTGTTCTCTTTGTTATATCTTGTACATACGGCAAAGTACATCATATCCCTTGAGAAATGTGTCAACCTTACCAAAGTACAGGCAGAGGTGTAACAACAATGAAGGTGGGGTGACAAACAACAATAAACAAGACCCACAATTATACAGTTGTACAAAGCAAAACATGACCAGACATAGAGGATATTTGTTTTGCCTGCAGATGTCTAAATTCTGAGGTGAGAACAAAAAGTTAGTTCTCACAGTGAAGTCGAACAGATGGTTACACACAGTGAAAGTTGTGTAAGTATGTATTTACTGCACATTTGTTTTTTTTTTTTATATTATGGCCTGGGGAAAGTGAAGCTAAATGCAGTAAAAGTCTTTTCCTGCCTGGTAAAAGTCACAGTCAAGTAGCTGATAAATACATGAGGGTAAATATTGCTTGGTTTGGTGTTTCCGACACGGAGCTGCAGCATCTTTAAAATAGTGTTGGCGCAGCTGTTTTGTATTTCTGGTTTGATGTTTCTGTGTAGGCCATAAGCAAAGTCCTGATCCCTGAAATGATTGTTGTGAAGTTATGAAGATATAGAGGATTTTCTCAGATACTTTGTTTTGCCTCTAGATGAAGGCAAATTCTGTGGAAAACTGTGGATTCCATATTGGCCAGTGTTTGAGGTCTTGCTTGGAGTAATGCTTTGTCCATGTGTTTCACTTTGTGTGTATGTGTCTCTCCAAGACATGATGTGTAGTGTGTGGGAGCCACAAGGCACATGCATATGGTATACAGGATTCATGCTGTTTGTGTGGTGAAGGGTGTGTGGAATTCATGCTGCGAGTCTTACAGATCATTTCTGCTCTGCCCAGAAAGCCTCTGGTCAGACAACAGTTATCTCAGCACACTCCCTCTCTTCTCCTTGTTTACCTCCTGTTTATTGTCCTCACTTTAAATATGAAGACAATATACATGTGGGTATTATCTTTACACAAAATATAATACTTGGAATACACAAAAACATATAGTATTTAAATTGAAACTAAATAAAACTAATTGTCCCTTTGGGAAAAAGGGTATGTCAACCTTGAATTACAAACCCGATTCCAATAGGATTTTCATCTCAGCTGTTTTTTTTTTTTTTCAGTTTATGCTCTTCAACTTCCACATAATGCCCATCATCTGGTACTCTACTCTACAGGTAACCTGAAGCAGCTGGGGCAGAAATTGGAAACAGTCTAATTCATAACTTAGTAATCCAAATTCACTGCTTTCTTTTTGGCTGCACCTTAGAAGTCACTCCATGCCTTTTTGTGTCGTTTTAATTACATTTTGCCACAAGGTCAGATATTTGAGCTGGTGACAAAACAGGCTGCTTACATTTACCAGCCTTCACAACTAACGTGAGTAATAAATAAACCTTTGAAATCACCAATCACACTGTCTGCTTTATGCGATTAGATTGACTAAAAATCCTTGTCTAGGACCTAACCTTGGCGCAGACAGACGTCAGACAGTCAGAAGCTGTAAACCCCTGTTGCCACACCCATATGTTTCCAGCTTTGCTCTTTATCGTTCCCTCAAATTCCCAGCAGAGTGAATTGGGCCGGCACAGGTGTGAGCAATTAGCTGGCTTCAGTAATGCACTCTCCTGCTCTCAGCTCTTTGCTCTCCTGAGTCTCAGGCAGGGTCCACTGGGCAGGCAACAGTGCAATTAGTTCAATTTGGTAGCGTCGATTCAACCAACAGAAGCCCCCAATGCACATTCTCACTACAATAAAACACGGCACTATGAAATAGGCCTAATCCTCACTTTGGTACCCAAGTTCTGCATAGCATTGAATGAATCCACAGTGTCAGCTCTAAAATGCACTCTCAGTATGCAGTCTGTGTGCATGTGTGAGTGTGTGTGTGTGTGTGTGTGTGTGTGTGTGTGTGTGTGTGTGTGTGTGTGTGTGTGTGTGTGTGCATGCATGCATGCAATTACAGATAGTGTTCTATGCTACATTTCAGTTGTATGGTACAAAAAGACCTGACGGGTCCCAATTTCCAAGTACTGATTACCAAAATTATAAATATAATTATATAATTATATATAATTTTCTATTAATCAGCAATTGAATTAATCATTTGATAGTTTTCAACATACCTAATAGTCAAATTCCCTTTTGTTGTAATGGGAGTTGGTATGGTTAATTTCAGCACATAATTTAATATTCAAAATTAAAATAGGAATAGTTTGACATTTTGGTAAATATGTTTAGTGTCTTTCTTACTGAGAGTTAAATGAGAAGATCAGAACCATTCTGTTATCTGTCTGTTAAGCATGAAGCCAGCTTTGCTGAAACTAAAGACTGGAAGCAGGGAGAAACACCTAGCCTGATGCGATTTAAAAATCAAAGTCAAGCCTCGTCATCAACACCTGTAAAGCTTACCAAATAATATGTTTGTTTAATGGAAAAAGGAAGTAGACTGCATTTGATTTTAAAGACTGCATTTGACTGCATTTGAAGACAGATGGCTTTACATTGGCAGAACAATGTTGTCCCATTTTGAAGAAGAAAGAAATGCGTCCTTCATTTCCCTGGCAATGAAGGATCCAATTGGTGGATCTTCCACAGCCCTAACTATCCAGGAGTTAATGCACGTCAGAGATTAATTACTTTTCAAAAAGGAACATGGCAGCGTACACAAATAAAACAGTGGCCAAGGATAAATTGGAAAATCTCCATAGGCGACACAGTCTTTGGATGATATGGCTTTGTAGACAGCGTCCTCCAAAGAATTTGGACACAGTTTATGTCTTGGCTGGCCATAATGGCTTCCTGGAGTCTGTTGGTTACCTGGCAACCTCACAGTGACAACGGTGCCTTTTTAAAAATACTTTACTACGTTTTTATACCAATGTATGCGATAACACCTATAATGTGTTAATTAGTGATCTTAAATTGCTTGTTGGCAGATTTCCTCAGGTCAGACAGAGCCATGCTAAACGTCTCCCGCTGTTTCCCAAAGTCTAAGCTAAATTAACCAGCTGCTGGCTATCACTTCATATTCAACATACTGATGTAAGAGCAGTACCAATCTTCTCACCTAACTCTTAGCACGAAAAACTAGCATATTCCCCAAATGTCAAACTCTTCTTTTAACCTCTATGGAAATGGAACATGCCAAAGTCATATTTGATTAAAAAAAATATGACCAAAGTAATAGTTTGTACTGTGAAATGTTTTTATTTTTTATTTTTTTCTTTATCATGGAATGGTACTATACATTCAGTTTAAAATAATCTTAAAGAAAAAAAAAAATTCCAGCATTTTTCACATCAGTATTCAGGGCAATGGCGTCCATGATTATGTATGTTGAAATATTTGGCATGCATCTTTGGGAGTCTACAATATCCTAAGCCTGACTGTGGAGATTTAAGCATAGAGCATGTGTACCAAAGAGGCGGCGCTGAGCACAGTTACCCCATTCACAGTAATTGAGGTGCAATCCCTCACCCATATGGCATATATTTGCCATGCACACATGCACAGTCAATAGCATCTCCATACACACATGTTCACAATACTTTAATCAATTAGTCTTTGGATTGCATGGGAATGTCAGCTGGTAGCACTCAGGAACCCTTCCAGTTTCTCTCACACACAGGCAGATCAAACTAAATCTCCAATGCTGCCCCCAATGTCCCTCTGATGCCCTTTTTTTCTTTTCTTTTTTTTTTGGATACTGTCTATGTGCACAGTTTAGATCATTCTTAACTTTGCTGACAGGTTGAGCATAGGAGTAAGTCAAATGCTTGTAATACATGTAGTTAATATTGTTTATTGAGATGCTGGGTAAAAATCTGCATAATTCTGCCATGTAAGGTCCCTTAACATGAATATACCGGTACTTGCGGTTACAACTGTCTATAAATGGACCCTAACCACCTACCTAGCACACCCCCTCTCACCAGCTTGTGAGATCAGAAATGCCTAGACACGTTCAGCCCATAATGTTCTTTACTGTTTGTACTGTTTATGCAGCCTGCACACTCATTTAAATAACCTTGATTACTTTATTTCAACGTGTGTGTGTGTGTTTGTGTGTATGTGTGCGAAGTGGGTGCATTTGTTTGTGTGTGGGAGAGAAGTGAGAGATAGACAGGTTACAGAGGTAATGTAGTGTTCCTTGGCATTTTTAATTTCTGTCGATTATGACAGTGTGTGCAGCCTGACTTATTTGTTATTATATCATAAAGTCTGTGTTTATTTTAATAAGACTTATAATGAATGGCACCATTAGAGTGTTGAATTCAGGAATGTGCACAGGCGAAACAGCACTGATTGCCCATTCAGGCTTTCCACCCAGTTTTCTTAGAGGGGGGTGCTTTAGGTAGTAGTGAAGGGGTCTTAGGACTGATCCACATTACAATTAAAAAGAAAAAAAAAATATATATATATATATATATATATATATATATGTAAATTGTTATTTTTTATTTTTTTTGTGCTGGACGGGAACCATTGTGCGCCTGTGCCTGTTATTCTTTCTGAAAAACTTGATAGTGTTTTGCTTCAACGGTTCACAGCAGCAATGCAAAAAAAAAAAAAAAAAAAAAAGAACATCAAAAACATTAATTAAAAGTTATTCAGTCTAAAAACTGTTTATCTTTGGTCCATTTTCAGCCTCAACAGAATTCACACTGCTTGTTTAGGACCTGCCAAGATGCAATCAGAAAGGGAAAATCAAGACTTTTAATCAAATTATATCTTATCGATCATGCTTGCATCCACTAAGGATATTCAGGGTTCCAGTGTAAAAAGAGATCAGACTCCAATATTTTATAGGACTGCAAACAATGTTCAGTGCAACTTTAATCAGCTCATTCTCCTTTGTCTTTGCTGGTTTTCTCACACTTTTGCAATTAAGCAAGAATTTCTTTTGAAGTTGATTGCCCTCTTCTCTTTTATTGCTATTGTCTGTAGTTATTCAAATGAGAGCATAGTGACCTGGCATACCACCCTGCATTGTGCCTGCTGAGTTTATACCACTGCTATAGAGTATAAACAAAAACTGTTTAATTAGGTGCCTTGCACTTTATTAGTCCTTAACTCATACTTAACACACATGCATACACACAACATGCACACACACCAGCATCCCCCCTGAATACACACAACACTGCTTGTGTTACAGTCTTAACTTACTGAATAATGAGGCTCTTGCTGAGCATGAGCAAAGAATAGTTAAAGTGCAATGAGGACCAGCTTGTGTGTGTGTGTGTGTGTGTATTTGTGTGTATTTGTGTGCATGCACTTGTGTCTGTGTGTAAACTGAATGTGTGTCTTTTTGGATGCTGACATGGAGGAAGAGCTTGTTAAGAAAAATGTTTTCTTGGCCAGAAAACAGCAGTTTTTTTGCTAACTGGACTTTCTTTTTTGTTTTTGTCAGGATAACAAAGAGAAGAATATGCAGCATTTAAAATCTTAAACTGTTCAAACCACCACCATTTTTAAACATATGCAGGCACATGTGCTGACATCCTTTGTCTTAACTGCTTGGTTTTCTCTAACTTAGCTTCCCTCCTTTTTTGTCCCTTTGACAACTTTGGCCCAGTAGACTCTTCAGGCCGGTCACCATGGAGACCCATCCTTAAGTGGCGTGGGAGTGGTGCGGGTCAGGGGAGGTCAAGCCGAGGGACTGTTTTGGCAAACAGAACACGCTTCATTAGGCCTTTTGGCTTGAGGTTCATTAAAACTGCAGGAGAGGACATTCCATGAGACTCTATTAACCAAGCAGTCTTGTGACATGCTGTCAGGCCAACAGATTTCAAACATCTTGTGTTAAACTGCCATGCCCCACCCCCCCCACCCACACACACCCAAACACACACAACACTCTGATCCCCGCACACACACGCACGCAAGAATACAAAGACAAAGCCACAATGCAATGCATACACAAAACATACTAGCACATGCATCAAAACAAGTGTAGACCTCATGTACACATGCACAAACACGCTCGGAATCGCACACACACGCACACACTCTTGTGACTCCCCACATCTCCTGCGGCACTGCTGCCACACTCTTCCCCGCACACCCTCCCTCACACAATAGTCTCCATCTGTTGGCCCCTTCAACTTTCCCCGGCAGTCCTCAGGGGGCTTCTTAGTCTGCAGGTGGAGGGAACCACAGTCACCCGGCCATTGCTCCTGTGACACCTTCAGATTGGAATAGATTCTCAGAAGGAGGGCAGTAGAGGGAGGGAGTGGAAGAATGTTTTGGGAGAAAATTCAAAAGAAGGAAAATAAGATTTTAAGAGAGATGAAGTGTTACTAAGGTTGGGGAGGTGAAGGGTTAGATGATTACAACAGAATGACATGGTTGGAGGAAAATGTATGGGTGATAGAAGTCACAGGGGAATATAAAAAGGCAAAAACTCTGTAAATCACTGTTTGTATATATAATTGGTGTGGAGCACATGCTGGAGAATGTGCCCTAAATGATTTAGACAATCCCATCAGATTTAGCCACAAGATATGAGTAAATCAAAATGCTTTGGTTTGATCAAAATGCAAGCCATGGCATTTCTGAGAGAGCCTGTCAGATCAGTGCTTTTAGCTCTCCGCTGTATAAGCAGGTATAACTGGATTATCCTTGTGTTTCGGTTGGCAAGCCTTATCATGTAGGCTCTATGGTTGGTCAGTTCAAACTGGGCAGATTACAGTTTGCAGAGAAGAGGTTTAGCCTCGTTTGGAGCTCTGATATGTTAATTAAAGTGGATTTTCAGAAAATGGGACGGGCAGGATGGTAAACTCCACCTCAACAAAGCCATAAGCCCATCTGTTGGCAGAGGTGTTTTTGGGCCCGATTGTGAGTTTTTTTAATGTCTGTGTGCTCCTGTGCCTCTATCCCTGTGAGAACCTCTTGGTATGAGGACATATTTGTGGAGAGAGGTAATTTTGTACTATGATCAGTTTAGCAAGAAGCTAGTTTAAAAGGGATTCTTGTTCTGTTCAAAGTTGAGTTCAATGATAGCAGTATGACTTAAGACATTTACTGTGCAGCCAAAGTAATGCAGAAAAATAGTAACATAAAGTAATATCATTTGAGACATAGATGAATAAATAGGGTTCAATCTGTGTTTCCTCCATTACATAATGTGCACATGATAGCAGACCCCAGGTTGTCACACAACTTTTGCACTGCATTGTGTTTTTGTTCTTCTTATGTTATGAAATGGCACATTCTGCAGCAGGTAATGTGTATAGGTCAGTCTGCAGTACCCTATTGACTTTTTTTTGCCTTGTAGCTTTCAGCCAGCACAGCTAAAATAAAAGTTGCTCGGTTCTATGTGATCATTAAAGTCAATAAAGTATGAGACACTACTAGCAGGTGGCCACACATTTTACAGTATATGGGTGACTGAGTATTCAAGGGGAACTTGCTGGAACACTTTTTTCAAAAGCATGTAGTTAAACATGCAGGCTAACTCTAGGAACATGATATCAGTGCTGCTAGAGATAATACTGGGGCTAACTAAAATATCTTCTACTGCTCATTCTTAATGGTATTTTATGATAAATTTGGCAAAAAATACAGGAGAATTACACATTTCACTCATACTGCACAGAGCAGAAGCATGTCTTTACAATAACAAACAAATCAACCCATACATTGGAATAAATTAATCAAATATAATCTCAACAACAGAACGATTATACTACTTTGCATCTAACATGGGTTAGCCATCGTAATCTAGAGCATGCTGAACTATGGCACTCAACTCAGAATGCACCGTCTTAAAAGCGGCCGTCAAGTTGAGGCGACAAAACAGCAACAATCATAAATAATGTAAACTGGATTTGTATCATTGAATCAATGCTTTGGAAACTACATTACCAGACTTCCCTCAGAATTAATAATGAAAAAAAAAAATCCTATTCTGCTGAGGTAAAAATTACAAAATCTTCACCTCTGTGGTTATAGTAATGCTGTGAAGAAGAGGTGAGGAGAAGCATTACGGCTAACCTCGACTCTCTGTAGTTAAATTACCATGTTATGATGAAAGGTTGGTAGACAAATGAATGGGGGTGGGTGAATAGCAGACCATAAATAATAGAATACAAGGGTTTTGTTATTAAAGTGGCCTTTTATTGCTTAATAGCTTTTGTTAAATGCTTGCTTTGGATCCATTCAGTATCGTCTCTTTCCATGCCTTGTTTTTGCCCCCATTTTTAGCTCACACAGATTTAGCTCAGTTTCATCCTCTAATCCTTCTGTTTTGTTAGTGACACTGGGAGAACAGCCTGGGCTATGTGGCTCAGCCCCGCCTGTCAAAGCCTATAACATCTCTCACCAGGATCAGGTTATTGCCTGAGCTCTGTGTATCTTTATATTGAATTGCTTGTGATAGGAGGCTCTGGTGTTGTGCGTGTGTGTCTGTGTGTATCTGTGCCTCTGTGCACATATGTTTGTGTGTGTCTTTATTGCACATGGATGAGGTGGCTCTGAATAAGTGAATGGGACTCACAAGAGTGGATACAACAATTGTCTTTTCTGACCTCAAATTTCAATATTGTCCCCTCATGTCTCTTCCATCCACCCACCCAGCCTCCCTGCCTCCCCTACCTACCACTATATTCTCAGCTCTGCTCTCCATTCGTCCATCACCACAGTGGGGTGATAGATAAGGCGGTGGAGACGGCGCAAACGTTAAAGTTTGTGGCCTGTGGATGGACAGCCCGGCATGAATATCAGCGGCACAGAGTAAGCGCTGGGAATTAGATGAGCGAGAGCGAGGGAGGTGTCAGCACTTTCTCTCCAATGCATTTTCACTCAGCTGGATTGAGTCTCATTATCTGACCCTGCTCCTCTTTCCTCAGTGACCTAATAATATTGTCTCAGCGATCCTGTCCCGCCTCTGACCCCATGACTTCACACAGGAATCTCATAGATGCAGAGCTCCATTTTCCCAAAGACGTCTGGTACATTTTTTGCTTTGCCTTGGACACTAGCAGCAACTTAATGATATTTATTTTTACTGTCAATTGAATTGGCCATTAGTTATATCCCTGTATCTAATGCTGTTTATTAGTCTGATGAGGAGTTTTTCTAATACAGACCCCCCCACTTTAGCTCAGTAAGCCTCCTCATGTTGTACTTTACCTAGACAAAGATCTGTATAAAATCTCATCAACAAGATCTCTCTTGATTGGTTGACAGTGTTTGTTATTAAAGGGAGAATCAAAGTTGCAATATCAGTGAATTACCATGGTTATATAGGAGCTTGTTAGGCAGCTGAGGTAAATGGGGGAGATTTGGGAAATAATCCCTCCTCAATCTGGACACCACAGCTGGCTGTCTCAAGCCTCTCCATCTATCCTGATATATACACACAAATGTGCACAGACACACATGCCCAGCTCTGAACTCCATGTTGCTGCCAACAGGGACATGGGGATGGGAATTGGAGGGGAACAGCAAAGAGTGTGTTGGTGTGTTTAATTGGGTTTTTCCAAATCCGTCTTAACCCTGACACATGTACCTTCCACATGCTCTAGCATCACTTGGTTCACAGGTCACCCACCCAGAGACAGCAACTTGAGAATCTCATCTTGCAAACTTGCCAGCAGTGGGACAAGATTCATGTCCCTATTCAGACTTCATCACTGTGACAGACTTTTGAAGAAAGTGCTGCCGAAAGGGATTAAGCAACTATCTATGCTGTCAGACTTGTGAAAGTCTTCTTATCTCTGTTTGCTACTGTTATTTTAGTGATGCCTGTAATTGTCATTTCTGGTTTCTGGTGATGCATGCTCTGAGTCTGAGGCTGCCTGTTAAATCTCCTTCTCATGTGGTCGACTGGTAGCCAGATCGGCCAGGAATGAAAAAAAAAATGCTGTCCCTGTCTACAGATTTAGAAGCCAGAAGCATAGCTGATATGGCAGCTGCACTGTGGCAAGCAACAGAAGCCGGGGCTCCAATCAGATCATCAGGTCAGATGGCTGTAGTTAATGCAGAGGCTCAGAGTGTAGATGCAATACTCAGCTCAATGCACAGAGACAATTTTGCAGGCCTTTGTCAAAGCCTTTAGAAGTCTAGAAGGGTTAGTGAGGCACCTTTTTCATTAAATTAACTGCTTCCTAAGAACTCTGGGTGCTGAACTGGTTAAATCCTCTTCTTGGTGTGCATCACATATTGGATGTGGAATATCTCTGACTGTCTAAACTTAGCAATTGACTCCAATGTGTTATATTCATTTTGTAATTAAGCTTTTTTTTTCTTTATTTTGACAAGTGACAGAATCTGAACTGCCAAATTGCTTATGGCAATGCAGATGATTTAAGTCCACCCCCTGCTTCCCTACCCCATGTACCTTTTGTACACACCCACAGGCATACACAGGCACTCAAACACACAAAAATATTGCATGCTGTCTCACTCCTACTCCACTTTTCTGAATCAATCTCCTGGACATGACCCTATCTTTCCCTCTTCCACGTATTGTGTTGCTTTCCATCGTAGTGCTTATTGCTTTCTTTGATTAATCTTCCTCTTTGCTTTCGCTGCGGCAAAGGTCTGAGTCCATAGACTTCCTGTTGGTTTTCAAAACAACTCTTCCTTCCTCCCATCTCCCCCTTCCCCTGCTCCTCCCTCGTCTTCTATTCATCACTCCACAGCCCATTTTACAGTATCTTTCTGTCTCCTTCCTCCATCCGTTTCTCTCGCTCCATTACCTTGCTCGTTCATGTCCCCCTCATCTCACCCTCTGCCTGTCCAACCTCCTGACATGAATTCTTTTTACCCTCTTACTGTATCTCCCTCCCCTTCCCTGCATTTCCCCTCTTGCCATTCATCTTCAGGTCCTCTGTCCATCTTCCTCCCTCCCTCGCCACCTCTCTGTTAGGTCCCAGCTCTCTCCCTCCTCTTCCTTCGTCTGGCAGTGGAGCGCCTCCACTCTTGCTGACAGTGCTGTTTGTGTGAACTGAGTGCTGAGCTTCACAGCCCCCTCGCCTCCCATTGCCTCTCCTCCTCATCCTCCACCTCCCTCCCTTCTTTTCTCCTGCCTCCCACCTACATACCGCTCCAGGCGGGGGAATTAACCTTCCAGCCCTGGGCTGCTGGGCTTAATGACTGTCTGTGGGGTCAGCTACAACTACACAACCCAGCTGCTAACATCTGGGCCACACACACACACATCCGCTTACACTGCCTGTACACATGCACACACTACACACACAATGGATAGTGGACACTGGCACTGTGCAGAATGCAGCATGCACAACATAAGGTTACAGTCCATGAATTTGTGCCACTATGAGGCTGTGTGTCATTATCATTCTTTCTTTACTGCCTACTGCTCAAATGTGGGAGTCTCTCAGCACTAAATCTCACAGACAGTGGTTGGTCTATCATTACTGCATGGCTGACCCATAGTGGAACAACAGATGCAGAAGTACTACTGCTTTTGTGTTTATACTGAGCAAATAGCTCATACATATAGTCAACACAAAGCCACAGCACAAGCGACTATCAGCAGATCAAATGAAAAATACATGCATGTGGAAAATAAACATGACCTTTAAGTTGTCTTGCTAGAAGAGCTTTCAGCATGTTCCATTGAGCAAATGGTGGTATTCTCCAGCCACCGTTCAGTTGGAAGCATATAATTGACAAAAGGGATGGGAGGGAGGAAGTAGAGGAGGGGAGTATTGAGAAAACAATATTACAAGGTTAAAAGCGAATTCTTTGGCCTGTCTTTGTCTCCATCCCCGCAGCAGAGTAGATCACCCAAGGAATAGTCAGTATAGGAAATACAGTAATGTGGATACTCTATTTCATTCATTATGTATGAGCATAAATGTTACAAACTAGCAGCTGTGAAGACATCCATGTTGCATCTGTATCTTTGAGGGCTCAGCTCCTTCCAACCCAGCACAGTGAAATGCTAAATAATGGGATCCATGAATACTCCGCAGAAAGGCAGAATAGAGAGAAACTACAGACACGTTCCTCCAATTTTATTACTGTCTCACGCAGTTTATAGTTATTTATTCAATTCTACTGAAACAAGAGCTTCTACAGCTTTTTAAAATCAGGTTCTCACAGTTTGGCCTTAAAAGCATGAAACATCCTTTGAATCATTGGGGAGGCTAGGACATTGTTATTGTGGTTTTGACACCTATTTTGTTGAGGTGACCCTCGTCACGAGGTTACCCTCGTGTAACCGCCTTCACCAGCACTTCTTATATACACAAACCTTGCTTCATTCTTCAGTCTCTGGTACTGCCTCTCTTCCCTCATCTGTGTTTCTCAGTCTCAGACTAAGGAGTGAGAGAAGGGGGAGTCCCATTGGCATTCTTTAACATCTCCGTGGCTCACTTGTGTTCAGAGAACCATCTGTAGTTCAGGAAGACGAAAAGACGCTCCCGAGTCTTGGTGTCACTCAACAGGTAAGCACAGCTCTCCTTCTCTCATGCAAATCCACACACCTTTTCAAAGATTCTTGGCTTTTTTGAGAGTGGAGGTACGCCCTTTCTCTCTCTCTCTCTTTGTGTGTGTGTGTGTGTGTCTGCCTCACTCACTTTCTCTCTGTGCACCCTAGGCAGGCAGATATGCTTGAGTTGGTGGAGGTTGAAAGATGGTTTATACCTCTCTGTCTCTCAACTTTTTCCTGGGGAGAGCAGGTTTGTGAATGTGTGTAGCGAATTCAGAGTAATCCAGTAAACTTGGAACACTTTGAGCTGAAGGAAGAGCAGACAAAACACACACAAATACTTAACTTCTTTCAGTGCCTTGTAGTTGTGCTGGACATGTCTTTGTCAAGTTGCTGCTGAACTGCTGGACCAAGCTGATATGATTTAACCTCAAGGCTCGAGGTCTGAGTTCAACACATCCAGCCCGGTCTTAATCAGACTACTTAAAGAACGCCATGTTTAAAGGCACAATCAGTGATTTGGATGCGATTAGATTCTGTTGATAATCTAATCTATATCTTTTAGAAACCCTTTATCTACAGTTCAGTGTTAAAGCAATGATGGTTCACAACACTGCTATAACACACTATAATCTACAATAATTGGACCCACAGGAAAGTGGAGAGATTGGTAAATGGTTGGGTTGGTATTAAGATGTAGGACGACGTGTTACTTGAGGGGCTGCATGGAGGATGGAACTTCATTTTCTGTGCATTGACTGATTTCATGGGGTTTCACATTAAATTGGTCTAGGATTGAGTGTATTGAGTCGTTTGATGATTTTATGAAAGACGTCATTAAAAATCTACCTGTTGGGGTCATGCTGAATAGTTCAGCTACCTCTAATGCCCTTTGCAGTGAGAGTGGCAGCCTTGTCCCAGAAAGCGAATCAAATTTCAAATCAAACTTTCTAATTTGCATTTGTAAGAAGCTGCTGAAGAACAAGGTAAAAAAAAAGACACTGTGGCAATGACTGCTGCTGTAGTAAAATATGGGTCTTTTTTAAAATTGAAGATGGTTTAAATTGCCATTCAATCTGGTATTTATCTAATGTTATATATTATGCAGCTGTTAAATTACATATCACAGTTATTCTCAGATTTTTCGTATAAAGAAAAAAATCTGTGAATCAACGTTCTTATGACTGGCTGTATTTTTAAAGCAATTAAGGCAGTTGTTTGACTAGGTAATGGGAATGTGGGGAGGTCAGGCCAGCTGTGTCTGCTTTCATTAAGAGTCCCAATAAAAATGATGACTCATGCAGTCAACAGCAACCTGCCCATCTATCTATGTTGACCAAACACTTCTCTTCCTCACATGGGATAAATGCTATTTGAACTCTGAATCCCAAATTCTGGCCATAGTCATGTCAAGTTGAAAGACTTCCACTTCTTCTTATTGAAAGATTGATAAATGTAAATTGGAAGTCATGTGAGAAGAGATATTAATATTAGGCAGGAAGTATCATGATTGTGTTTGTGTTTACCTACACAATTCATTAAAAGAGACAGGGATAAAGAGACAGGGATAAAGAGAAGACAAGAACTTTTAACCTCGGAAAAGAATTTCTGTTCATTGAAGAGGGAAGTAATTGCCCTTGTGTGTTCAAAGAGTATGCTGGGGGCTCTGAAATACACAAATGTTTTGAGAGCGAAAAAATAATTGAGTGTGAGTTAATTCTTATCAAAGCCTGTTGGAGTGCAACTAATCGACTGAGGGGAGATGCGTTAAAGAGCTGTTGCCTTCAATTCATTTTGTCTATTCAGATGAGAAAATATTTAGTTTTCAATTAAGTAAATCACTATTATTTGTTCCACTCCTCCAGCAGATAAATTGAAGTGATTACAAACTGACTTAAAATCCACAGAGGGCCCTTCCTGGTCAAATAAGGGAGAGTGTTGGATGCAGCAGGCACAGACCCAAAGCACTGTCTCCAATCTTAATTCCAAATGGTTCTTTTTCCAGCATTCACAATGAAAACATGCCGATATACTGACAATTCATTCACATCGTGTAGCAATTTCTGCATTCACTGCTGTCATCTGGTTGCCATTAATTCAGGTGCTGTTTAAAAATCAACTGCTGAGACAGAGTTGTCTATTGGCCCTGATCCTGTTTGGGAGGCCAGAAGCAATGCTGAAAGAAGCCATAGTGGCCTTTGTAACAACTAATCACAAATTCATATATAGTATGGTTTTGATGGAACTAAGCTGAACTCATCAGGAGACCGTCACTAGTTTGCTATGGTTACTTTTTACCTTCAACAAAAAACAGTTTGTACCCATTTAGATTGTGGTTAGACTAATATGTAGTGGCTTTTCTAAGTTATCTTTTCATTGCATGAAGATGCAGGGTTGATCGACTGATTGATTTGAAACATCTGCTGTAATGATGTCAACGTGCTTGGAAGCTTGTGATACTTTGAAATCAGACAACAAATAGTACATTATATTGCAAACAACCCATCGTATGCCAGAAAGTCAAAACTTGAAAATAAACAAAAAATGTAAGCATATAAAGACAAATTTTCAATTTATAGCTTCATGTACTACATAGCTGGTATTAATACAAAGGCCTTTGAAAAACAGATGTCTAGTATCGTCATCTTATAAGGGATATGGTGTTTATGTTTATGCATATTGCCTGTTTTTTTTTTTTTTTTAATTCCTTAGTTCTTCCAGGATTGCTGAAGGTCAGGTGTCGGTGGTGACATGGACTTCTTGTCAGCATGGATTGTGCGTCCTTCAGCACTACCCTTTCTCTGTTTCATCTGGGGTAAGAGAATCAAATGTCACCACGGAGCCATCCTTACAGTAACTGTGGCCTTTTCAAGTCCCATTCATGTTGAGGTCATTCAGCTGAGCAGTGGTAACCTTCATGTTATTGAAGGGTTAAATGAATTTTCAGCATGGCATAATAGCTTTAATAGGTTTACAGTGTTGGATACACTCCAAATATAAGTCAGTTAAATGCACCCTGTTAATCTTATATTCATCTCTTAATCTCATACTGTGAAAATCGTGTTTAAGGTATTGAACTGCCTTACTGTGGCATCTACACATGAATCTGTTTTCATGTTTGTTTTCTCAGCATCTGTGCAAAGCAGACATCAGCTAGAAAATCAAGGTGCTGAACAGGACCAACTGTTCACATCATAGTTGTTACCGTCCTCTGCTGTTATTGCTTAGTGAAATAGGAAACCAGCAGCTGCATCTTTTTCACTCTCCCTTGTTGCGGTACCCTTCTCCATATGAACAGGACCTCAGGTAGAAAGGAACATTTTCTTAATTGGTTTATTCATGGTAGTGGAAACTCAAGGTTTCTAAGGGTATTAGTGTTTCATGCAATATAAATTGATCTGAGTACTTACTCAGTTGCAGTATGGCCATTAGGGTAACGCCACACAACCATTGTGGCTATTCTAAAAGGGATGTTTCGTAGAGTTTGGTTCAAGGTGAATCAGTCCAAAGCAGGAGTGTAGCAAAAAAACCTATTTTCACCTCTAAGTAGTAGAAAATAAGTGTATTATTCTCACTATCTCACTTGATTACTGCAATAACTTCCAGTTCACAGAACTTAAGTTATTTGACAATACAGTGGAAAACACAATCTTAATATAGTGCTACCTTGTGACAGGAGAAGGAGATTTAACCAATAAATAAACCTTTTCATCAATGCTGTGCCTAGAGAAGTTGTGAGACATAGCCTAAAGAATTTCCTACTTTAAGACAACATCTTTACCATAAAAAGTGAAAATAAATGTCAAAATAAGAATTGAGAAGTGAAGTGCATACCAATTGTAGGCATCCACTCTTGAATAAGGAATGGAGATCAATATTTCAGGGCAGATATTTGACATGTCATAACAAGAAAGCACAGGTGTAATTAATAACATGAATTAATGATGGCTGCAGTCTATCTAGTTTCAACAGCATGGTATAGTGCATTCTTGCCTTCCAGCATGACTTACTGGGGCACACAAATGAAACATTATTACTTACACATTATTATTTATATTATTATTATATTATATACAAATGACTTTTGCCTTCTTATAAATCTGCAGTAATTCATATTTTTATATTTATACTGGGCAAAAAATGTTCTGACAAAGTGTGACAAAGTTACAGATAATTTCTGCCGTTCTATAAAATTCACCTTACTTCTAAATAGCATTTTAAGCATCTTTTACTATAGTTCATTATTTATGTTTTAAGGCCTGCTTTACTGTTTTGGTTCAGTATCACTTCTGTCATCAACCTTGCTTCTAGGTTTTGGAAACAAGGTTAATGAAGTAAGCATCTGCTGTTTTTAGCTAGAAAAAAAAAAAAAATCCCTGACCAAATCCTAACCACAGACAGAGAAAGTCAGCAACTTATTTTAATATTTAGCAGCTAAACAGCAACTATTACCTCAGGAGATGGCAGAGTCTAAAACTACACAAAATAAGTAGTTAATATTGGACTTACATCTGCTTGGTGACCAAAAACACCACAAATCATTTTAACTTACTCGGTTGGTTTAGGCATTATCTTGAAGCGACCCAACAGAGATTTAAGAGGATGATGGATATGTACCTCAAGCAAGAAACAGTAAACACGCCGCTTAGTGAGGCATTAACTTATTTTACTTTTGTGATTAAACCATGATGTTTCTATGACATGCTAAAATGTAGGGTTGCAGTGGCATGAGTAGAGAGGAGCCATTAAGCAAAACCAGTAACACCAATTGCCCAAAAGTATCTTAAGTTTGCTAATACTGGTTTATGGTAACCATCAAAAGCTACGACGTAGGCTAAAGCTTTAATGCCAAAATGCCTGAATGAACAGTTTCAATTTCTGATTATGAATTCAACTTGTTGAAAGAGAAAGATGATAGTATTTCATTAGCTAAAAGCCAAATGCTCTTACTCACTTTTGGACATAAAAAGTCTTATCACATTACATTTTAATATGGTATTTAGTATTTCTGTATCTCAGAATAATATGGTATAATCCTATTTTAGCATCCACTATAGATCACTGTTGAGTATTCATTTATGTAGACTGTATGCAAATGTTCTCCTGTGTTTGGTTGTTTGTA
The DNA here is from genome assembly GCA_038496675.1 of Rachycentron canadum. NCBI lineage: Eukaryota > Metazoa > Chordata > Actinopteri > Carangiformes > Rachycentridae > Rachycentron > Rachycentron canadum. Next base: position 25,652,501 of record CM076653.1, read on the forward strand.
TGCATCCTCTGTAATGGCCAATCTTGCCCTTCATATTTGACGTGAGGTGACTGGTTCAGCCTTGATCTGAGAGCTCTGCCTCTCACTCATGTTGTCAGACACAACAGAGCATGCACTTCACAAACAACTTGGTCATTGCTTCAATGAAGGTCAAGATTCAAATAGCCCTGCTGAATCAGGCTTGCTTCTCTGTGGAGCATTGTTTAGACAAGATTCACACTTAAATATTAGGCATTAATTGGAGTATGCCGTTGCATTTGGCTCCTTGAACTAAACTTATTCATAAATCTCTATGTATAATGATCGTATAATCCTAGCCCCAGTGTTAGAAGCTCATGGGTGGTCTGCTGCAAGGTTACCTCCTCAACTGAAGCGCAATGCACTGCAAAATGTCACCTAAGAGCCTGGCTGAAAGATGGCCAACCTCACCTATGAAACAAGGGGGATTAAAGTGATAATCATTACTCTTCCCAGGAGGAATTAGCTGGTAGGACATCGACATTGAAGAAAAACCGCAGGTGAACGAGGTCTCTGATATGCCATGCTTTTTTCCTCCCACTTGTAACCTATCTGCATAGCCAAGGGGGGGGGTTAATTCGCAGTAATTACTTTATTGACTCATTTTCAGGGCCGTATCACTGCAGTTTCCCATCAATAAAACATATGCCAGGACGAATAATGTGGCCAGACACAATGGGGTGCCTTCTCAGACAAAAGACACAAGACTGCATCCCTGTGGTGTATGTTTATGTCATGCTCCTGCTACTTTTATTGTCTTCCTAAGACTCCTCACACAAATCCACCCCTTGTTCTTGTCCACCTATTTACATTAAATCCAATCACATCCATTTCCTGCTTTACGAGTCCGCTCCAGCTGCTTTCCTCCTTCTCCTTTTTCGTCTTCAGGCACACAGGCCCAGCAGGCCTTCAGGACTGAACCCAGGAACCTCACTGTGTGGATGGGAGCCACAGCTGTGTTGAGGTGTGAGGTGCTGCGGGCCTCAGGGACTGTGCAGTGGGTAAAAGATGGCCTCCTCCTGGGACCTCAGAGAAGCCTGCCAGGCTTTCCACGCTACAGCATGATTGGAAACCCCAAGAGAGGTAAACACGGATACTCACAGAAAATGGTCTATGGCCAGGCAGTTTATGGGTCTGGTAAAGAATAAAAAAAATACATAAAAACAATCAACTCAGAAGATTCAGTTGAGTGGAATAGGATAAATAAAAGTGGTCAAGGTAAAGCTGCATAGGCCAGAACATGAAAGGGTAAATTAAGGTATGATGCACCAAAGAAAGCAACAGATGTCGGTATTAGATCAGTCCTTTATACTTATTTATTTTCTTGAGACATAGTTCATATGGTTTAATTATAAGTGCTGCTGACAGCTCAGGAAGCTACCAACAGTCCAGCTTGATGTTGGCTACTCTAAAAGTAAATGCGATGATGTTGTTGCTATGGCTTCAAAGTGCTGTAATAAAGCAATATAGACATTATGGGAACCTTATGGCACACAGGCTCTCAACACAGGGAGCATCTGGGATGGAGGAGGTGATGTGATTGTCAACAGCCTCTCATACATCGCACTGTCACTCACATATAAAGACAAAAAAAAAAGAAAGAAATTAAAGCAACAGAGTGTCAGCAAATCAGTGAAATGTGGCAGGAAATAAAATGTGTTGCAGAATCTGCACCACAGTCTATAAAAAGTAATAGCCAATTAGAAGGCAATCCCGAGTAAGAGAGGAGCATCTGTTCATGATCAGCTTGCAACTGGACAAGCTGCACATCACTGTTGCACGGTGATGCCAGTGACACACGAGCCCTGAGAGATGCATAGATACCCATGCACACACTGGCCATATTAAAGCCTCTAGTTTATAAAAACAAAGTAAAGTGTTGTTTATCAGCTGATTAGTTGTCAGTGAGCAAATTACAATAGGCACTACAGCAAGTACTGGACTGGAAGTGAACCACAAAACCACACACAAGCTGTGAAACACTCAAAGGCACACTCATGGATAAAATATCCAGGAAGAGAAACGGTAAACTGCAGACTGATGTATGCAATCACTTAACACTGCACAGAAATAGCTAAATCATTTAAGATGACACTTGACTGCACTTGTTACTCCACTAGTTTCCACTGATTGTCACCATCAGTGATATTTATTGATGCTTAGAAAACCTTGAAATCACACATACACACACAGAAGATGCCAGCACTGATTTCAACATATACTTAAAGTAGATGTAGCACCCTTGGTTTCCCTAAGCTACTGCAGTAATGTAAATGTGTATCGACATGAGACTATGTTGGATTTCAGACATTTTTAAAGACAAACACTCACAGACCAGCAGAAAATACTGCTTGTTCAAGGCACCAAAGCATTAAGGGAGTTTTCCTTAATTTATTTTCAGTGATTGATCCACAAGGTATAATTTAATTGTAGTACATGGCACAGAGCCAGTAAATCAAGCAAAATTCATTATGAATGAACATTCATGTTCACATAACATCATATATACTGCAACTATTGTATGTATTTATTTTTTTACAAATATCAACAACAACAAATTAATATTAAAAATAAATATTTATATGCTGATGAACCACAGTCACACATGAATATTATTTTAACCATTTGCTGTGATTTCTTGTATGTTATGTTGGCAACACCAGTAGGTTTTTGCAAATTGCAGTTTTTAATAATAATTCTTGGAAGTCTTGGAAAATTATTTAATCAATATTTAACTTTAATTTAATACTGAACAGATCCAGAAAAAGATGTGATAAAGATTCCTCGGCAGGTTCACATCTGCCAAGCAGTGTGAATATTTTTGCTCTTGCTTTTGAAATAAGCTCTGTAGAGCATACCTTATATTGAATAAGATTATATCAAGTAAAACAGAGTAGTAATTAATATATTACATATGATTTACTTTAACATAATGTCAGATTTTCAATTACAAATAAAAAAATAAACTACATTGATTATACTTGGCTGACTGAATGAGGCAAAACAGTCTGAATGACAATCAACAACAGACACTGGATAGTTTTCACATTCCTTTTCAATTGGGATTGACCTTTCCCAAATGGCCTATGTAATAATATATATTTGCAGAGGGGGGGGAATATACTCTGCTGCAGACATAATGGCTATGTAGGTATACTGTATCCCAAAATTTTGAAATAAATACAGGGTAATGGACAAGTAAGCAAATTACCTTGCAGCAATCCGCCATCTCCCCTACCATAAATACACACTCTCCAACTTGATTGCACTATTTGTGAGTAATTTCTGGAAAGAGGAATATGATTAATAACTTCAATGTCTCTCTCTCTGTGCACTCAATGATAACTTGGATGTGAAAATTGCTTCTGGTTGGTGTTAATTATCTTGCCAGCTTACTTGACACATGCATTTTTAGGCCTGGGTGGTTGTCAGACCAAGATACTATTTTGCACGTTAGTAGGCTGTGAGCCAAAGAATCAGGAGCTGGAAAACCAACACTGAACATCATATAATCCCCACAGGTTATGGCAATGCATCAAACAAATCAAGCCCTGTTGGCAGGGCCTATCTCAGAAGAGAGATACAGAGAGAAGAACTCTGCCTGGCATCAATTAATAGACAGTTTATTCAGCATTGTGAATCTGGGATTGGATTTCATTTACCATACTGAAAATTCATTCTGAAACAAAATGTGTCTGCTATGAGTGTAGACAACCACTTGCATGTTAGTGGAAATGCCTGCAGCAGGAGGTTCTCAGCAAGTGAGATGTTTTCATTCCATGGAAATAGGAAAATAGTCTATTTTTAACTAAATCAAACACAGAAACATCAGTAGGAGAGTGTTTCTTCTGTCCTAAATTGAAATGCCAGGTTGTCAATATAAAAATTGCTTTGATTGTTAATTTTCCCATTTCCAAAGTTGAAAATTGTGTAAAGTTCAGACCCTCTGAAATCAACACAGATGAAAGAGCACCAACAGAAGGTACCGATTAATATACATGCGTTGACTGTGAACAGTTAGTTTTATATTCAGCATCAACAAGAAAACTGCATGAACATGTATTTAGTGTGCAAACCCTTATCACAGCATAATGTGTAACAGAAATAATTTGATCTCTCCATCTCTATTCCAGGGCAGTATCATCTTCAGATTGAAAAAGCCCAACTTGAAGACGACGCTACATACGAATGTCAGGCGGGCCAATCTGAGAGCAGTCCAGCAATCATTTCCAATACAGCCTGGCTCAACGTCTTAAGTGAGAAAAGCCAGGGGGGGGGCTTATAAATGTGTGTTTTTTGTCAGAATAATTAAATAATGTATGTAATAAGGCACAGTGAGTGTCCTCAGAACCCCAGTAACATGCACAACCTCTTGACCAGTAATCAGCATATAAAAAGCTGTTAAATATTCATTTATATTGATAAAGAGCTTTAATTCATTTAAGATCAGACAGTCCCATTTGAAGCAAGGTTTTGGTACAGTAAAACTCAGCAGGTTCCTTCAAGTGCAAATCATATTGAAAGCATGTATGGACCATGAAGAAAGTCACAATTTTGTGCAACTTTTCAAACATTTATTTCTTTAACAAGCACTATGCCATCCCTGCATGTTCCAGTAGGTCCAGGTTTTTACACAGTAGCTGCACAATATAAAGCATCAGTACAGCCAGGATTCCCTGGCAAGCCTCAAGGCGATCCATGTCTCTTCCTTGCAAGGGAATAAATTATAACAGAAGTGATTGAAAAGTTCCTACTCAGACATGGGGTGGAATAGATGTAATTGTGCAACTACATTAGACCACCTGTTGTCACTCTATAACAACTAGTATCTCTCTCCTTTCCTACCCCTCTTGCTTGTGGGAGCGAGCCCATATGTGGCAAGGAAAGGACTCTAAAAGAACCTTTCTTCTCCAGGCGCAGTTCATTTACTTACATCCCCCTCCCCATTCTCTCCATTGCACAATTTCTCCTTCTCTTCCTCGCCTTCAAGCACTCTCCTTGGTGACCACGGAGAGGGTTTTTGGTGGGGGTGGCGAGGGGGAGGGTTGCTGTGGCGATTCTAGCAGCCTCTCTCTCTTCTCTGGGAAGAGAGCAGGTTTTTCTGACATCAATGGGTCGGTAGGAGGGATGGCGGGTGGTGTGGGATAGGAAGGGGCATAGACTGCAGACATCTCTGAAAGGCTGTGTCCTGTTTTCCACTGCAGCAGTCTAATGTCCTACAGCAGGCCTACACCTGCAGCCACAGCAGGCTTGACTCCCACATTTATTACCTCTGAAATGCCGATTGCATGTGCACCCACATGCACAAAGACAACACAATTGCCTTTGGCTTTGTTGAAAAGGTCAAAATGTGTGGGAATAATTTTCCTGTTGTGTCAGGGATTGCTGGTAGTCTTATTTAGCATGACTGAAAACAACTGCTACCCTGTGCTCTTGACATGCTCAGATCTGAATCCGCCCCACACATCACAACCAATGTTTTTGCTCAGCGTTTTGGGAACATTTTACAGCTGTTGACAGTTGAAGATGGACAGTTGCAGCTGTATTGTTGCAAAGGGTAAAGAGTGAAGCCTTAAAAAGCACAATGCAACCTTGGTCCTAAAGGGTCATTTGTTCCACCCCACCAACTCAACTGATTCAAAATACATGACTAATCTGGGGCTTGATAATGAGCTGATGAATTCAATCTCCTGTTAGTGCTGAACAGGGACTGGAAACTGTGCATCCTTCTGAAGAGCACTGTCTCTGATGAGTTCCCCACGGACTTCTCCATCACTGAACTACAGCTCCCAAGGCCCCACACCCATGGCCAGTCAACCATGGGCATATCCCATCAAGCCCTGAATCAAATCAAAACACTATAAACTCTTTATGAGGAGATACAGTGGGGGGGTGGTAGAAGGGGGGAATGTGAAAACAAAACAGAGATTGCTGGTCGTATAATTGGATTCTTAGGTCAGAGGGAGTGGTATAATGACTGGCTAATTCAAGATGGATCACCACAGGCAGTAAATAGCAGGGATGCAGGCAAAAATGTCAATAAGCCCCATCCATGGGCTTACAAAGAGATGCTTTCAAGACATTTCCATTGGTGCAACATAACTCCTGTGTGTTTTTGCCTTCCTGCAGGGCTTAGATAGGGGATTACCGCAATAGGCAGATCAAGTGGCACTGAGTAATCCATGACAATAACAACCTCTACCCCTCTGCTGAAACCCCCTCCTCTGCTAAAACTTAGCCCGCACTGTGCCCATCACATACCTGACACATCCTGTGTCTCGGTTTATACCATTAGCCTTAGCATTTAATCCTGTTAATGAACAACTCTCTCCCTCACCATATTGCATGCCCGTACAGATGCCTCCTGCAAATGTTCAAAACATTTATTTGATGTGGTCTGGTTTTAGACTGTGTTACTCATTCAGTTGCCATAGTTGGGTCTTATGGAGATATGTGTGTGCGCGTGTGCCCATGTGTGTAAGCTTATTATCAGTGTTGGAGGTTAGAGGACATTTTAGGAACCAAGGCTATGGTGAGGTTTTGCAGGAGCTAATGAGTTTAGCACTTCAAGAGTATATAATGAGCCTTCATTTTATGATTCCCTGTTATGAATAATGGAACAACTTATAAATGGGGGCACAAGCAACGTAGAACATGGTGACTTTATTCATTTTCGTTCACGAAAAGTTCTGACAGTTGCCCAAGATATAACCCCATCAGAGGATAGAGTGTTGTACACTGGTGTGATAGTGTGCATATTACAGTGCCAGACTGATGTTACAATGTCAGGGTCTTCACAATTAGCAGGGGAAGCTCTGCTAAATAGTAAGATGAGACACTGCTTTTAATTCTGTTTTGAATCTATCATTAAGGTCAATTTACTGTCAAGTCGGTTCAGACCTTGGTTGTGTGTGAGATATTTTCTGTAAATGGTCATTTGGGAGATGGAGGCTGATTAATAAGAATTGTACTGTATTGTAATGGGTCTTAAACAAAAAGTAAGAGAGACATTAGGGCATTAGGCGTGGGACACAGAGGAGACGTGTATGTGTGTGTGGGTGGTTGAGGGATGATGATGATGGGGGGGGGCTTATTTCTGTCCGAGACACCTGCTCCACTTCTACCCCAGAACACAGGAGAGACACAGAGGGAAAGAGGGGGAGGCAGAAGAGGAAAGGAAGGCTGGAAAAAAGAGCTTTCATTGCCAGAGATCACACACCTGAGACCTAGTGTGTGTCTGTGTGTGTTTAAGTGTGAGAGTGAGTGAGAATGAGTGAATGTAAAGGTTTTTATGCTCACATGAGAATAGAACCACACCCATGTGCACCCATTGTTTCAGCAAATCAATTTGTCAATTTGTCTTTCAGAAATAAGACTGTGTCTGTCTGGTGTTGAGAAGTTCGAACCCTAACCCTGACCTCCTGGTCTGTCTCCATTATTTTCTCAATTCTGCATAATACACTTTTTAGATACTGAGAATCACATGTAAAGACACAACCAGTAAGAGTAAAATGAAAGAATGCAGCTTGTCTGCACATTCACTCACCTGCGTCTGTGTTTTTGTGTGTACATATTTCTATGCACCATGTAACGGAGAAAAGAGTATGTGCATGTGTATGTGTAAGAGAAAGATAGGTGGAAAAGGCTGCTTATGCATATTGATGTGTGTCTGCTAATCTGCTTCTTATCTGCCTTATCCATCCACCCGTCTGTATTTGTCTAATGAATCGAATTTTGCGGCTCACTGTTTCTCATCTGAACAGCAGGAGCAAGTCTTTGTCTATCTATTTTTGTGTTCATATATGTGCTTTAATAAGAGAGATAGAGCTCAGAAATAGAGAGAGCAAGAGACAGACAGAGATACAAAATGAAAAAGCCAACAGGCAAGTAGACAAAGAAGGGGCAGAAAGAGTTAATTAAAAGAACAGCATATTTGCTATCTGTTCTTTCCTCCGAGTACACATCTAGTAAATTGAGCAAATTTTGTGTTGTTGTCCACATGTTGTATCATATTTGTTCTTGTGTATGCACATCTAAGTTCATCCTGACTGGGCTGATTGGGTCACGTTTGCCTGAGTGAACGTGATGGATGGAGGGCTGTAATTCCCAGTTCAAGCTGGAACACACCTTCCCCCGCACTTCTGCAGTTTAACTGCAGTGGTCAAGAAGGATAGCAATAGCATGGGGGGGGGGGGTGATGGAGTGAATAAGAGATAAGAGGAATGGGCCAGCATGAGCGAGCCAGAAAGAAATGAGATACCTGCCTGCCTCATTTGCGAACATATCATTATTCTTATTTTAGGATTTGTTAGGCTGCCAGACACTCCTCGAGCACAACAAGTGATGCGCTTATGTGAATTGTGCAGGCCTGAGTAGATTGAGAGTGCAGGGGCTGTCAATAGATGCATGGCCCAGTCATCTTCTCAGGGAAGAGGGGGGAAAAACAAACAAATGCATCTCATTATTGCAGCGCGCGCCTCTGCAGTGCTCTGGGTAACCCATCACAGGCCACACAGATTCAATTGCTTCTTTTAAATCAGTTTGAAGGTGCAGCCGCATCTCATCTGTCTCAATAGCAGACTAGGGCCAATAGGTGGCTCTGCACACAGCAACAGCTCCTCCTAGTGGCCAGGAATTGGTTATAAGTGCCAAAAGAGAAAGCAGAGGAGCTTAATGCCTGGCTGCTTCGCTTGCCCATGATCCAGCTGTTTACCCACACATTAGCAGTGAACTCCCAGAATTCAGCAGCAGCTATCTTTCTGGCCCTGTTCCCCCTCTGCAGCCTGTCTTATATTCACTTTTGGTTCTTGCCATAGCCCTGAACGTTTCTACCTCTGAGTCTTTATTGTCTCTCGCACACACTCGTACCCTTCCTGTACTTTCCATATCACGGTTCCATCTCTTAACTCACTTGCACTTGATCTCTGATGAAAGAAAAACAACCGTAATGGCAGCCATAGTTTCTAATTTGACAGATTCACCTGCTCACTACTAGCTGGCACAATAGTTAATCAAGTTTCTGCAGTGTGTGTGTGATTTAACTGATCTTTTTGATGAGTAGTTGGTGACAGATTACTTAGTTTACCGCCAACCAATTTTGGTCCCTTGAGTTAAAAGCTGTGCTTTTTTTTCTGGAATTCCTATTTATGGTCAGATAAAAGGATAGTGGAGTAGAACAGTGGAGAAGTGAAGACTGCTTTGATCAGCCTAGAAAGCACATATTTTGCTTGGGGGTGATCTGAGAAGAGAAGTGTTTGGTGTTTGCTATGATAGATTAGCATTGGATCGGTTTCATCACTATTTCATCTCTGTATTCTCTTCTTGTCCACAATTTGTATTCTAACTCAACATCAAACCTCCTTGTAGTAAATCACTCAAAAGTTGACAGTGTGACACTGCAGTCTCTCCAGAAAGTGCATATTATCATATCATTGCATTAGCTAATATCTATGTTTGACATTAGCAGTTTTCACTAACCCAAAATTAGTGTGATGAATATTAGCTTAGATGTGACATATTAACTTTTTTCCCCCTTGTACAGTTCCTCCATCCAATCCATACTTTGAGTTGGACATGGAAACACCTTGGGTTGCAGGGAAGGCATACACCATCATCTGCGTTGCCCCTGATGCAAAGCCCATGGCTGAAATCACACTTTATAAAGGTGGGTCACCCTTTCAACAGCACTAAATATGACAGAGATGGTATGCCTGACACTCTAGTACAGAAGGCAACAGCTTTTCCAATAATATACATACTGGGATCTCCATAGGTCACAACCAGAATATTTAATTATAAAAACATTGCAGAGGTTAAGATGCAAGTTGATTCAAGATTTCTTGTTTCATAGTCTTTGAATAGAAGAGTTGAAAAAAATCAGGCTCTGTGTGGGAGGAAATAGTCTGAACATTTGAATTTCCATTTTCCACTGACTTTACAATTGCAGTGGATGGAGCAAGTTCCTTGCTGTTCACAAAACAGCTGCAATTTCCCCATCTTCTGTTTTTACTTTTTCCTCCCCTGTCTCACCTATTATACTGTACATTCCCGAAACAGAAAGAGTAAGAGAGAGGTAAAGTAAGTGAGAGAGAGAGAGTTGTTCTATTGTTCTCTGTTGTTGGTATAAATTTGTCTGCACAGTTGTTCTGGAGTGCTGAGACATATGTTGTCCATGTTAAAATGTACATCTTTGTTGTATTCAATAAGATGTAATTTTGTTTTGGTCATATTCTAATTTCAGCACTGATTTGATTTCCTCATGTAGATACACACTACACACACACAGATAGACATATTTGTTGTACTCCGATATTTACCATTCCACATGAGAGTAACACTGATGTTGCTGTTTCACATGAACAAATCTACACACAGTATTCTCTCTTTTTGTGCTTCTTCCCCCTATTGTGTCTTTTAGATGGAGTCAAGCTGACAGGTGCAGAGTCTTTCATCATGTCTGGCTCAAAGGATAAGCTCCTAAACACACATGCTGAAGTAACGTATGTGTTCGCTGGCTTGCCAGACTCATTCTCCTCACCGACCTGCTCATTCTCTCCAAGTCTGTCTTGTTTCCCTTGTTTTCACCCCGCTCTTATTTTCTCCTTCTGTCTTAGTGAGTACAATGAATTTCTGAACACAGCACACTGTTACTTGGCACAGTGCGATTGAATTAGTTTCTGTCAAATGCACAAAATTACATTCCTGCAGCGAGACAGATCCGATCCTCACCGGTCCGCCAGGTTCCTATACATTAAACAGGACCATAGATTACTTTAATCCTGCTTGTCTCCTCTGTGTCAGAGATAATAACCTCTTGTCATATCCTGAGATAACATTGGTGCTGAGGAGCTGCAACGTTGTTCAGCTCTATTGCAGAACAGCCAAGGTCTTAAGCAATATTGATGCTCCTTCCACATATTCACACTGTGTACACAGCAGTAGGCCATGTGTGATTGTTACGCTTGGCATTGTACTGTAATTTGATACAGAAGACATAAACTGAAAAAGTAAACTAGAACAAATCCACTGCAGAGAAGCGAGTTGGAAGTAGTTGTTGGAAGTAGCCAGACACTGAGGTAGAAAGTAAGTAATCATACCTGCTCAATACTTTTACAAAAAAAAAAAAGAAAGACAGAAAACATACGATAAGATAATAAAATACAATACATTGTTAAATTTTACCCAAGTGGTTCCCAAACTTTTTGGCTTGCCCTCACAAAAGTCACAGTCTAGTTGGAGCTCCTGGTCATGTCACAGATGTCTTTGTCTTTTTATAGCAGAACCTTGTTTTTCTCCACTTGCCACTTAAATCCTGCTCATGTGTTAATTCATCAAGTTACTTCAATGACTTTTTGACTACAGGACAAGTAGTACTTGTAATGGAGCACTTTTACTTGAGTAAAGGACCTGAATATTTTCTTCACCAGTGGAAGACATAACCATGATGTGATGATTTGAGTTTTGAGCCTGAGCACTTTGTATGAGTCAATTTAAGTTTTTTTTCCTTCTTTGTTACGTCTGAAAGAGTCACCGCCCTGAGCTCTGACAATGGGAGGCAGCTGGCATGTCATGCCAAAAACTCCGCCCTTTTCCGGCCTCTGGAGACCACATTGACCATGAGTGTGTACTGTGAGTGTCTCAACCTGTTTGCAAACTGACAGTTAACACCCCCTTCCAAAACACACACACACTCACACACACTCACACACACACAACACACACATTTTTATACAAACACGCTCAACCACACAGGAACTTGACCTCAGGGAGGCTCAAGGGTATCCGGCCTTGTACACTCAGTCTGTGTTAGCGGTCCAAGGAGAAACATTCAACCTGAAGGCAAATTCACACCTACTTCAAGAAAACATGAATGTGACTGCCTCCACTTCACAAGGCTGCCCCTGGTGGGCTCAGATTGATATGACCAAAGCAGGAGGCTGTTTCCTGACTATAAAAGCACATTAGTGTCCACAGTGGTGGCTAGCAGTGTAAAATCATACCATACCCTGCAATTAAGTTTGAATTAGTTTAGTTGAGATTCACTATTTTATTCAGTAACATTATTTACACCCTCTTATTTCCCTCATATTAGCCAAAACACATTATTGGACAAACTGAGATGGATTATATCAGCAAGGCTTCAAGTGCTGAATTTTTTAACAATATTATAATAACTAATATGGGAAGCTAAGGCCACCACAGTTAATAATAATGAATCCTGCAAAACTAGCCCAGCAACTTTTGTGCTCATCAGCTCAAATTAAATTTCTGAGTCAGACCAGAAGGCAGATTCTGAAGCTTTTTCTTTCATGTTATTATCACAAAACATTATTTAACGAAGTCTTAAGACGTTTCCAGAACCTTAAAAGAAGTCCAGGGGCCTTCGACTCAGCATTTAAGACTACTATGACCTGGATGACTGAGAATCTACACAGACATTATTTAATGAAATACTTACAGCAGCACACAAAGGTGAGTTGACACACATGCTGTCTGTATTTGCTGTTCCTTTTTCTCTTATTTGTCAAGGCAACAATGAAAGCTGTTTTTGTTGAATGCACAAACAATGTCTCACTACTACAGTAGGTTTAGTATTTTCTACTCTGTTGATCAGTTGAAGTAATTGATTGCTTAGGCCTGAGAGTCTACCCACCTGCTTCTCTCAGGCCTAAATCATGTTGTTGATTAAAGTGGAGCCGGGCTGCTGACATCTTTAGCAGCCGGCACTTGCTCTAGCTCTGTTGCTGTATTATCCACAGGCTGACTAGACACCTTAATGTTGTCTCTATCTATACTCCTCCACATTAGATGCCGCCGCTGCTGTTTTAACAATCACCAATAACCGTGAGCACTCCTCCCTTCCTCTCTATCTCCCTGCTCTGTATTAAACAACATGGGCTCTGTACTAAGTGCTAATGTTGCAGAACTTGGGACCACCACTGCAGTCTTACTCAGCATGCCAGCCCATCAAAGCCAGCGCGGTGGCCATTTTCAGCCAGCCAGATTGTTAGCAAGGTGGCAATTTGTCATGCCGGCCCAGGGTCTGCAGTCTGCTCTCTGAAACTGATTGCAGCAATAACAAAGGCCCGTCCTCCTCTAATTTATTTTACTGCGTATATTTTATTTAAGGAGGCTGTAATTTATTCATATTTCACGTTGCCTTATTACTGTTTGAACATCTGTTATTTTGCTTTATGGACTGGATCCAACTCACTGCTCCCTTAATACTTAATGCTTTCATCAGATCTGGACCTCTTATCCCACAGTCATGTTGAACGTGCCCAATTTATTGCCCCTGCCTCAATAAATAGGGATGCTCCCTAATCAATTGCCAAGAGTGTTCTCATCGTAGTGCAGTTCCTTTTTTATGTTATCCTTTTGATGGTCACTCCACCCCCTCTCTCCCTGAGTTACCAAATCCCTTTGTCTTTCCTTAACTTCTTGTCCTCTGTTTTCTATCACCCTCTGTGCCATTCCCCTTTGTCAAGTGCATTTTTATTTTTGTCTCCAATTTCCTGGCAGTCCCACCACCTCAGCCTCCAGTCATTGTGGGTCTGGAGAGAGAGGAAGTCAAAGCGGGGAGAACACTTGTGTTGGAGTGTGTGTCTCATAGTGGAAACCCCCTAGCCACTCTCCAGTGGACCAAGGTTAATCTTCTGTACCATCTCTTCATGAACCTTTGTCATAGACTGTCTCACAAAATAAGCCATTTTCGAAATTGCAGTGAAAGTGAATCACATTGTTAGCAGCTTCTGTTCTTCATTGACTGCATCATATAAGACCATGCAACTCTTCAAATATAATTATTGATGCTGCCTTTTTGACTCTTTCATGGTTATTTGTGTGTCAGAATGGAGAAGTTGTGTCTACAACTTGGGAAGAGGATGTTGCGGTGCAGAAGTCCAGCAGTATCCTAAACCTGATGATCACCCCTGCTGACAACCAGGCAGAGCTGTGCTGTGAGAGTGTCAATCTGGTGTCCCTATTTCCTCTCTCCATCAGACGCAAAATCACTGTGCTCTGTGAGTGAAAATAATGCTTATAGTGCACAGCACTCGAGCGCACACACACACACACACACACACACACACACACACACACACACACACACACACACACACACACACACACACACACACACAAACACACACACAAAAGCCTGGCAGGACACACAGCAATGGATTATTAAGGATATGGACATGAGGCAGAGGAATATAATAAGAGTCTTACCTCCAAAACCAATTCTTTTGCTGTCCTAGCACAAATTCTAATGCTAATATCGTTAATGAAACTAATGGTTATTATGGCTGCAGCCCATATTTCTGAATGCCTCCAGATTAGTATCACACTCTTTCATAGCTGTTACACTAATTTAGCTGAATTGCTTCAGTGCACAATCCTGAGGCAGTAAAGCCTACACTTTGTGCGACAGTAACGCCCCTGGTTAATAGATTATACTTTTCCCTCTGAATATAAAATGTTTGTTTCAGCAACAATAAAACAAATAAGAATTAATATTCAGCAGCCTTGGTGCACCGAGTCTAACAATAGCCTGATTTCCACTACAGAGTCAGACAATGCAAGTCAGAGATCTATATGTTGTGTGATTGATGCACCTATTCTATGAAAATATGATTTGAATTAGAATTGGCCCTTGTGGGAATGTCTTGCTTATACTATGTAAAGGTGGCTGAAGTTACTCCAGCGCTCCTCCTTTACTCACCAAGCCCCCAAACAGCCTCCCAGTCATCCATTCAGGGATGTTGAAAATGCCTTACTGCGCTCTAGGCATTGGTAGAAGCTGGAGGGCACAGAATACGCCTTGCTGGTGTAATATGAATATGCCTCTTCACTTTTCAGTACCTGTTTAATTTAATGTATTTGTGCGTAGCATGCACAAGTGGGAGGCCACACACATGCAGGATAGACCCAAATACTTTACAAATTTACATGCATGACCCCTCCCTCCCCATGTCTGCAAGCTCAGTCCCCAGTCTTTGTATTCCCCTGAAGGCTTTATGCAGCCACATCACTTTGCCTGTAGCAATTGTACCCTCTCTCCCCCTGTGGCTGAAATGAA
The DNA here is from genome assembly GCA_038496675.1 of Rachycentron canadum. Taxonomy (NCBI): domain Eukaryota; kingdom Metazoa; phylum Chordata; class Actinopteri; order Carangiformes; family Rachycentridae; genus Rachycentron; species Rachycentron canadum. Next base: position 25,667,598 of record CM076653.1, read on the forward strand.
GCAGACTTTAGAAACCACACTGAAAACCTCCTGAGAAAACAAGTTGCCACTCAAAGTGATTTTTCCCTCTCAGTCTTGATACAGCTTTATGTTTCACATCCAAAAATAGTTGTGCTGCTACTGTGATCAGAATAGGAAGCTGTTGAATGTACTATTCATGGGGTGATATTTTTACTGACTTGACTTTGTATGTTTTGCCTATGTATGGATGCATGTTCATCAGTTGAGCCTGCGGAGGTGACTCTGTTGGGTTCATTCACGGCCATTGCAGGACAAGAGGTGATTCTGAGTTGCTTCACCACTTCCAGTAATCCCCCTGTTCAGATTCGCTGGTGGCTGGGCTACAAGGAGCTCAAAACCACTGTTGTCACTATGGCCGAGGTAAGACTACACAGAATTCAATTTGCACAAAGCTTAAATCCATCTATCTGAACAGGTAGACAGTATACACATATACACTATAAAGACAACAAATAAAAAGTGCATATGTTTTTGTGAACACAAAGCAGAAGTCATGAAAAATAAAAGCATTGCTTGTCAGTCAAGCTTGCCTTTGGGGTACCATTAAAATGCCTTGCATTGAATTAAATGACTCCTCAATATGAAATTTGACCTCATGTGAACTTTTATAGATGAAAGAAAACAGTATGACCATGAGCAGTGTCTGAATAGGCTGGCTTCAACTTTGCAAATGAATCACCTGCTGATTCCAAAAAAAGAGTACTCTGCTGCTCTTCCCCTCTTTTGTGTATGTTAATAAGATCAAAGTGAATAAAAGCTGACACAGAAGATGAGTATTATTAAACAAGCTCTTTATTCATCTGGCAGCAGCATTTTCATTTGATCTTACACAAGGCACTCAGTGTGCTGTGTGCGAGCTTTAATGCATCTGAAACAGTGTGAGGTTAATGAAGACTGACGCTCCTGTCCAGTGTCTTTGTTAGTCTTTGTGACTGTGGCTTTTACAGTAATCACCACAATAATAGCTTTAATAACCAGATGTGCTGCATAGGCATGGCCACCATCAGGCAGGTGCAAAATGATGCCTTGCTTAATTTATGCAGCACGAGAGTCAGATGAATATGCTTATTTATCACAGACCACATCAGTTATTACAGCAGCTAATTTGCCATCTGTATTCGCCAAGACAAACCAGAGTGGGTTGTTTTTCTCTCTGATTTTTTTCTTATTTTCTCTCTCTCTCATAAGACTGAGCCCACCAGAGATCAAGGCTGTCTGTCCCCCAAACTGAACTGTCATATGTGCTCTGTGTCTGTAGGGAGACAATGGAGGGATGACAACCATGTCCAACATGACCCATCAAGTCTCCAGGGAGGAAGATAAATTGGAGCTCACCTGTGAGGCATTCAACAAGGGCACACACTTCTCCAAGACCAAGATGACCAAACTCAGAGTCTATTGTCAGTGAGCTTAGATCTATCTTCTTAAAAGAGTTCTTTTAATAGACACAACAACAAAAAAAAATCACTAAGCGGTATGAGGTTTTAATTTGATGCAATTTTTTGCATCTTATCAAGAGCACATCTATCATGGTTCAGAAAGGATCAATTGTAATTACAACTCTTCACAAATATAATCCTTGACACAGAATGATCAACTATTTTGTGAGCCAGCTTTGCTATGTTTGTTAGATGAAATATTTTCAGGACACATATCCAAATTGAAATTCTACAGTAAAAAAAAATATTTTACCACATTTCAGACTTGTTAATCACTGTATAACAGACCCCCCTCAAAAGGTATGGATTGATGCCCCACCTCAAGATGTCCCCCTTCATGCGGGGACCAAAGTCCGTCTCATCTGCTTCTCGACTGGAGGGAATCCCATTGGGATTCTGACCTGGTTCAAGGTTAGTGTGGGTGTATAAATGTCTGAAAGTCTGTCTGTGTGCTAATATGAGTAGAATACACACACTTTTCTGTGTAATGTCCATACTGTATTAGAACGGAAAGCCTGTGAGAAATGTCCAGAAGCAGACCTCCTTTGATCGAGGTGTGGCTCAAGAACTGGTCCTGGTTCTGACAGCAAGTGACAACAGGGCTACCTACCTCTGCAATGCCAGAAATGAGGCAAAGAAGACCATCTCTGCCCAGACTAAGCTTATGGTTCACTGTAATTAAATACACACTAACCTTTATTAAAAGAGAGGTATCACATAAATGGATTTAATATGATAATGATTTATTCTCTTCATCTTGATTTTGCTGGTGAGTTTTCCTTGTGTACCCCATGGTTCTCTAGTTACAGCAATAAGTATGAAGATCATGGTCAAACAGGCGGAGCTCCGTGTGGGCCAGATGTTAAAACTGGAGTGTCAGGCTGGAAGCAGTAACCCAAAGGTCAACATCTCCTGGAGCCTGGGCCCACTCAGGTTTGTCAAGGCAGTGGGTAGAAAGGCCCAATGACAGGCAGTGACAAAATGACATGGCCTAGTCTGAATGCCTGATGTTTTCCCTGTTAAATTTGGTAATATGTGGGATTGTTTGCCGAACTTCAACTCCCCTGTTGATTGGATTTGCTGGATGGAATTTGTCTTAGGTTCCAGGGAGTGGAGCAGCCACCCAAGAAGGCACAGTATGGTGGTGTTTCAGTGTGCAGTTATTTATCCCTGAATCTGAGCTCACAGCATCACAACCAGAAGGTCATTTGCCAAGCCTACAGTCCTGTGCTCGCTGAGGTGACCAGTACATTCTTCAGACTCAATGTGCTTTGTAAGTGGAGTGCAAATTGTTTGTTCATTTCTTTCTTTCTCTGTGCATTTATTCCTTTCTTTCTCTTGGCGAGTGACCAAGAGATGTGGTTTGCATAAATCTTAAATGATGCATAATGATGATCTATAATGCTGTGGATGAAAGCTGTTTTGCTTTGGGTACGTTTGCACAGAATTTTCAGTGTACAGTATGTGTGTGTTTCTTTGTTTACTGGAAACCTTTGTTGTGATTTGTGGGTCTGTTGAGCTCTGCGGCAGAGTGTCCTAATTGTGCATTTGCTTTGCTGCATGGCCATGTTTGCCTTTGATGCCATTTCACAGGCAGCAGCCAGCCACTGTTTCAAAGCCTGGTACTGTGTATGAGCATGAAGGAATGTCACTGTGTGTTTGTGCAGAGCTGCAGTTGGACAACAGTACTGTCAGTCGTTGTTTTAATGCTTGTCCCTCTCCCTCCCGCATTGCCTGACTCCCCCATTGCCTGAGTGTGTGAAGTTAGTTAGATCTGAAATTATTGGTGAGATGTCAACTTTCTACTGGTTTGACTCTCATTAGTGTCTCTTACTTCTTTCATGCTCAATATGTTTTGTGTGTTTTTGAGCTTGCTATTGCTGTTTCTTGTTATTCTGTGGGCCAGAGTTTGTAACTGCAGATGTGCTCATATATATTTGCTGTCTGTAGCTGTATTTGTGTGCTGTTTCTGTGTCAGATCCACCAGAGTTCAGCTCTCACCAGCCAACACAGGTCCAGGTGGTAGAGGATGACATGGCAACTATCCCACTGCTGGTCTCAGCTAACCCAGAAGAGGTTTCCTGCTTTTGGCTGCACCACAAGGAGGAGCTGGTCAAAGGTGATCCAGGGCTCTATAAACCTGGTCCTAGTTGAGCTGAGCCAGCAAGTGAGCACTCAGCTCTGCTGTTCAGGGTCTGAATAAAACATGGCAGGTTAGCCAGCATGGGACCCTGCCAAATGTGATTCTCATTATGGCTCTAATGTATGCAGTCTAAATGAGGATTGCTGTCTTCCTGAATACAACACAATGGTTCTAAACCTGGCTTCTCCTCCAGGCCAGTGTCATCAGGGCCCTGCTGCACCTACTCTCTTTCTGTGTTAACTCTGTTAGCTCCATCATACACAACCACCATTACAAAATGACTGTATCTTGAATGTAGAAACCCACCAATTACATTTTGAGTGCTATGGTACAAAAGGTGCCTCCAACGCCACCTATTGTTGGCATGATGTGGGCATCCAGCCAGGCCAATCAATAATGCAGGATTAGATGTCACTTAGAGACCAGTGGCCAGAGGATACATGGTTGATGCGCGTGTAATGAATACTTAATTTACCATTGGTTTGTATTTGTCCATGCGTGTATGTGTGTGTTTGTGTGTGTGTTTTTAAAGAAAAGGGCCTGCGCTACCACTGGTCAGATGAGTACACACTGGAGATCAAGAATGTGACGAGGAAAGATGCCGGAGTTTACACTGTCAAGTGTTCAAATTCTGAGGGCGCCAGCCAAACCTCCATCATACTGGATGTTCAGTGTAAGATCTTGCACATAGAGAATGAATGAGCAGAAACATGTTTCTTTCCACCTACATTTTGTCAGGTTCCCAGGGTGCTCTGTGGTTCACGCTGAAGGCAGTCTTCTATGTGATCATGAAAACAAAATGAATTTGAATTTGAATCTTTTTTTTTTTTTTTTTCTACAAGTAAAAATTTAATACACATAGTTGTAGATCACTTTGCCCATGTTAAGGATGTCAAAGATGTGTATTATGATATTTTCCTGAGTCTGGGTTTATTTTTGTCAAGTTTGAGGTATATTTATAACCTAGTGTGATAGTGTGTTATAGTCTGCAGCGACTGAATACAATGTTGAATAAAGAAGAAAAAATTAAAATGTGAGAAAAGTAAAGGAGAGGAAACATATATGTACACTGTGTCACCAGTCAACCATGTTGTTTATCTCTGCTGAATAACCTTCTTCCTTTAAATACAGAGAATGAGCACATTTCTTCTTGCCAATAATTGTCTATTTTTTGTCATTTTGTCTGAATTTGTAACCTGCTATTCACATATTTTTGACCATGTCCAGAGATGCTAAGTTTCAAAACCGTCAGTGCATCCATACACACTGACAGACCCAGACAACAACATTGACTTTCAGCTGCTACCCAGTAAACATGCCTCATTCATTAGGTTTCTATGCAAGGCCATGCACCTCCACTGCTGCCCCAGGCCCAGCCTCAAGCTCTGGGCCCTCTGCCCCGACATTGATGATTTAATAATGGAAGTGTTGAAAATGTAGGTCTGCCTCATTCACCAAAGCCCATGGAACATGCCTAATGGATTCTGCCGCTCTGATCTGACTGGACTTGACAGTTGTAGATATTCATTATGTATGGAGGATTGTAGTAGCTTTTATGGGTGGCGGTGTAGCCCACTTAACAATGTCGGTCTTGGTTAGGGGGCCAAAATGGGTGGATCCCGCCAACCCAAAGATCTGTGTCTCTCTACTGTTTCTCACTACTGTTCTTCAAGAGTGAACATAGGTTTAGACAAGTAGGCACTAATAGCCTCATTCCTGCAAGTACATGGCACCCATGAGGGGTATTAAAGGCCTCTGAGATAGAGGGGTACTAAGACAAGAACAAGAGCTATGCAGTCAGGATGGAGACATGATTTGATAAATAGTCTGGTTGGGGATGTACTGGCAATTGAGGGCAATGTCCAATTCTTGGTTTGGAAACATCTGTTTTGCTTGAACATATAGTGATTCATGGCACTGCATCAGAAACAGAGAGGCCAGGTAAAATTGGGCTATAAAAAGGTTCAAAGGCATTAAAGTGTATGAGCAATTATAGAAATGCAGAATGCCTGTTAAATGGGTTGGCAACTGTTTTGCCCCATGTTGGCATATTAACCTTTGGTCCTGCCTAAACTCTGTCCCATTTTCTTACACTCAGATCCTCCTGGTGTCAAGGCAGAGAAAAACCCTGTGTTTGTGAACATGAGGGAAACAGCAGACCTGATATGTGTGGCAGATGCCAACCCTATTATATCTGACATGTTCTCTTGGAAATGGCTGGTGAGAGCTACACACACATACACACACACACACACACACACACACACACACACACACACACACACATAGAAACACAATCTTCCCCTGAATTATATTTCCTTTATCTGGCTTCCTTTCTATTATTTTATGTGTTCTTACCGTTTATCACTGGCCTTTCTAAGTGCACAGATGCACCATATTTCATTGGCTCTAACTATCCTTCCACCCCACCTCCTCCTGCTCTACACTCAGCCCAAATCCAGAAAAATAGCTTTCATTACTGCTGCGTGACTAAAGGGCACATTCGTCAATGCGATGTGGTTTCTGTATCTACTGATGCCTTCTCCGGTCTAACCCACCCCCTGGCAATACTGTGTGTCCCGCTTTCAACCTGCACACCTCCTCCTTTCCTCCTTCCCTGTGGCTCTCCAACCCTTGGCATTATCCTTCTCTGTCTTCGGAGCTCGTTCCCCCCGATGCCCTTCCCATCCCCACCCCAGGCCCTGATGGTTTCCGGCCCAACTCTCCCTCACTGTCTACCTGTCTTGCTCTCGAACAGCCCCCAGACTCCAGCCCTCACACAGGGGGAGGGAGAGCGTGTATTGAGGGATAGCTGCTGTCCTCTGCTTATTCCCCCTCACTCTGTCTTCCACAGGGAGAAGGGGAGGTGGAGATGGGAGAGGAGACACAACAAGATGAATCAAGCCTGCTGACTATCCATGATGTGACTCGGGCTCATGCTGGTCTTTACCAGTGCACAGCCAATAATGGCATAGCACCCCCTGCCAGCATAGATGTGCAGCTGGTAGTGCAATGTAAGTTTGTACTATTTTTTCTGAATGTCAAAGGGGAACAAAACATTAAGAGAGAGACTTAATTGTTTGTGTCAATAAATACATATGTATCGGTTTCTCCATGAATAACCTCAATGTCCATTTTGCCTTGTCTAGTCAAACCAGAGCTTCAGAAACGAGCCCAATGGAGAAAGGTAGCAAGTAGAGGGGATGGCACCACTACAGCTGAGGTAGTGTGTCAGGCAGAGGGTATTCCTCGTGTCGACTTCTCTTGGGAAAAAAACGGTGTACGCATGGACTTTGCAAACCCAAGGTCTGAAAGTAGACATTATTCTATTTTACAATCTTCTCATGCAATTTTGCTCACTATGAACTTAGGTGCTACTGTCAGCATTTGGTGACATATTGATGATTCCTCACAATTAGATTAGGTTCTAACCTAATATAATATATTCTCTTGCTATTTCTCGCTGTTTCACCAGTAAATCCGGATTTAGTGCATTTTATACTTTGCATTTCGCTATGCAAATACCTGTTTAATGCCTCTTTGATGTGTGAAATTGGGTGACTTAGTGCAATCTGCAGGACATCACAATCCCCGCTGTCTCCTGCCCTGGATTTATCTCTCTTTCACTTTCTCTCTCTCTCTCTGTATGTGTGTGTGTGTGTGTGTGTGCTGCAGGTATGAGGAGAAGACTGTGAGGGAGGGCTCCCTCCACATCAGCACAGTTCGAGTCGTAAATGTGAGCGCAGCTCAGGACTATGCTGTCTTCAGCTGTACTGCTCGCAACTCACTTGGGGAAGACAAGCTAGACATCCAGCTCGTCAGCACAAGTATTTATGTACATTTTTCTGTGTGTGTGTGTGTGTGTGTGTGTGTGTGTGTGTGTGTGTGTGTGTATGAAGGTGGTGGGTGGGTTTGTGTCCTTGGGTGACTGAGACTCTTTATACAACATTGTTTTGTTAGCGCCCGACAAAAACCAAAAATATTTCCAAATTTCCAACTTCTTATTAACAACAAAAAACAACTGATACAACTTTCTGCAATGCATTTTTCAAATAATAATGTGTTAAGTGGTTCATTTAGCTTCAGATGTAGGAGAATGTTTTCACATCATAAGGGAATACTTGATCCTTTCATCTGGCCAACACATATGTTCAGGCTCACTCTTCCCATCAACACACTGACCCCAGCCTAAAAACCTTTGGAGTTATTGTGGTCTAAAACTGAACTGAAGGTCAAACATAGATTGCATTGCCGTAGTGTCTGTGCCTGCTCAGTGTGTAAGAGATAGTTTGTTAAAACAACTCAACCTATGCTATAGAATGCAGCAGGGATGATGCATTTTGTAGGCCAACGCAAAAGTTAGCATCACCCTGGTTCCCTCCACAAAAAAGCCAGTGGGATTTTTCCATTGGCTTTTGTATTATGGCAGAGAAGATCTGTGGCATACAAAGGTTTATGATCATTACACATTTTGTTCAGCAAGATAATCTTCTGAAATGAATACCGCTTTTCTGATTTAGCCTAAATACAATCGCCAGAGGTAAAATGCTAATGTAAGGCTATAAATGAACCACAAAACAGTCGCATGACGCCACCACTAGGCTTCCAACTTGTAATTTGATTTAGTGCTCTTTATCTCTTCTACAAAAGCATTTCCTCTTTGAAAGTCAGTAACAATTTGCAAGGCAGTGAATATAAATGCAACAAGGCTGTAAAGGTGGGCTAATGAGTGGAAAAGCACAAGTAGGGTAATTACCAATGTATTATTATTTATGATAAAAAAAAATGTCTTGAGTTTATGTCAGCAGTTCATTTCTGGTATCTCAGACATCTAAACCTGTTTTAAGGGCTTTTGACTTATTCCTGCTGTACCTTATAGTAGGCTTGTGTTGCTATTATTTGTTATTAGAGTTTTTTTCTTTCCCTCCTAGTGGTCAAAACTCACCTAAGGCAGCTTTAAATGAGTGGCAAATGATCAAAGTTAGTGGTTAGGGCACACAGTGTGTAGGGATTATGCATATCACGTACTTGGCAGTAGAACACAATTTTTTCCTTTGGTTCTAATTTGGCTGCATCTCAAAATAATTGTGTCTGTGCTGCCTTGTCCAATGTTTATCAGCCTTTTCCAGCAACATTACAATAGTGTGCAAGGGCCATGGAACATGCAGAACTCTGTAAACTGGAGAGAGTTGTTGCTCCTGAGTGTCAGCCCTTTGAGGGACTTATTCCATTACTCTATCGCCACCTTATCATTGAGCCTATAGCACTATTTCACTTCTCCCTCAGATAATGCAGCAGTGATGTGCTTTGCTCTCCCAGCATGCTCAGACTTTTCTGCCTTCAAGCCACTAGTGTAGCCATGCACCACCACCATTATCAACACAGTCCTGCTCTCAGCAAAGACCCACAGCCATCATTGCTTACATTTAATGTTTACGATAAAAACCATAAAAGACAATCCAATATTGGCCCTGTTTTCCCCAGTCATTTTTTTCAGTGCTGTGAATATTCATAATTAATCTGACGCAGTGATAATGCATTTTATATGCTTCCTTATCATTTTAGAGCCCAAGAGGAAAAGAGACTTCCTTTTTCTTAGCATGGTGCTTTTTGGAATCGAAGGAGACACGATCCAAATAAGGCTGACCTCTTTGCCCTGGAATCTTATGAGTGGAGCTGATAGTGAGAATTATTTACTCTGCAAACTGGGCTGCAGCCTGGAGCCAGAAATGAGTAGAGCATCTTCTTCTTATGTAGCTGCTCAACTCTCTCTCCTCCTTCTCTCCTTGACTATCTCTGCCTCTGCCCCCAAAATCCACCCTTCTTTTTTCCATGCTCCAAATGCAAAATAATCCACTTTCCCATCACTAGCCTCACTGAAGCAGTGCCTCGTGTCAGACTGAAGACCTGGTTAGCGTCCTTTGACCTTTGTTCGAAATATTGATAATAATCAAGAGGCTTCATCCTACATTGCATGACTTTGGTTGGATAAATTGGACAAATCAGCCACTTTGTTCTGAGAGGGGTCAGCTGTAGATTTGCCTATGTTTCCTGATCATTCAAAGAGCAAAGTACAACCTAAAGAAAAAGCAGATAAAGAGTGACACACTGTTAAAAAATGCAAAGCTGTTGGTGTCAAAAAGATGTTCTTTGGAAGCCTGAGGAGATGAACAGTTAAAAAAACAAAGAGGCTTTAGAGGCTCAGTAAGTTTTTTCTATAGTGATCATTTTGTGATCACTCTCCCTGATTTAATTTTATTCACTGTTTTTCATTATTTACCAGTGGCAGTTGTTGCCAATTCCTTTATTACATTTCCCACACTTAAAATAATGTTGTATATTTCCACCTACAAATAACTGTCACATCACATCTTAAGAGCAGTAATTGCTGCTTCCTCTGACATTTGTTTACATATCTGATGAGACCAACTCTGTTTTCTCACATAATTATCTTATTGTGAAAAATCAAGACAGGCTGTGTGCACTACATTTGAAAAGGACAGCTTTGCGAGGGCACCCCTTGTATAGCAAGCAGAAAAATGGGAAATAATCTCTCAAAACATTTTTCTTCTGTTTCTTCTGTCAAGAGGAGAACATCAACTCCACATTCACTCTTGGTATCATCATTTTGTCTATAGTATAAAAATCCCAATGGAGAGTGGAAAGTCAAAGTCGAGTCACAGTCCTATGGGCCAGCAGAGCCCTGTGTGCTATATCAAAGACGGCAGATATAATCGCATGACTGTCTCATGGCACGCATCTCAATTTCTTAGCACCTAAAGTCTTCAAATAGCCACCTGTCAAGTGAAGGTGTTCTGCTCTCACACAAACTCAAGTGCACGTTTGCTTTTTCTACTTTTCCTCTTTTCTCACGCCCTCAGGTCACCCAGATCCTCCCTCCTTGTTTCGTCAAGTCAGTTTTACCCATCACTCGGTTACTCTTGAGTGGATCCCTGGTTTCAATGGAGGTTTGCGACAAAGATTTCGTATAAGGTGAGACACTGCGAAAGCATGTTGGTTTAAGAATGATTTCTCTTCACAGTCAAAGAATTGCACTTTGACAGCGCCTTTTGGTTGACAGATACCGCTGGGATCAGTCTGTCAGTTACCTGTACATGGACGTCTTTCCTCCCAGAGCAACAACCTTCACTGTCACTGGCCTGCAGCCTGTTACCACCTACAACTTCTCTGTCAATGCCCTCAATGCAATGGGAGAGAGTGACTATGCTGACAACAATGCAATACTGACCATTACCACCAAGGGTCAGTTTAGAGTAACCCCAGCTTGATACTAAAAGACTCTGCTGTGCACCGTCTGACAATGAATTTAACAGAAGCTTATTATGTCTGGAGGTGTGACATGTAAGTTGTTTTTATACTCTTTCTTTCTTTATAGAGAGGCCAGAACTGGAAGAAATCCCAGCAGATGATGACTCAGTCTCACAGAGTAAGTATTTTATCAAACTCTCTGGGAAAAAAAAAAGCTCTTAAGGGCAGTTGGAAATTGCTGTTTGCACAGCAGCTAGCTTCATTTGGCTAAATCATGTTAATGTATGCACCTCCAAGGCTGTTAATGTTTGCTCTACGAGAGTAGCGGTTGTCATGGCACCCACCCATACCTTTTCCTTCGCTGGTAGTCTTTAATCAATAAAGACAAATGAGAGAGTGGTGGTCTGTCTCAGTCAGTTTTTATCTCTTAGAATTTCCATATTACTTCCTCCTTAACTTTCATTGTTATGCATTGAACTAATGTTTCTAATGTTTTGTGAACTAGGTAAAAAAGGATTTCCAGCATATTTGACTATAGTGCTCACAGTGGTGTTTGGAGTTCTGCTGGTGTTGAATTCTCTGGGTTGCTTCTTTGGGCAGAGGTGGAAAAAGAAGCAAAGCCAGACAGGTAACCATAATCATCTTTTTATCTTTGGCTGTGCAAGTGTTTCCTCAATCGCTTTCTGTCATCATAATTTCCACATTCTTCAACATAACTCTAAAGAGATTACTCTGAAGCATGATGCAATTGTCAATTCAGCCTCTCACTCTCTCCTCATCTCTCTGTGTCCCTTTTTCTATCCATCTATCCTGTCTTTTCTCCTTCTGCTCATTCTCTGAGTCTCTTCCTCCTGCCACACATTCATCCTTCAGAGCTGTCACTTCTATGTTTCGTCCATATCTTTTATCTCATTTGCTAGCTTTATGTCCTTCCTCTATCCCTCCTTCTGTCTCTCTCTATTTGTTCTTCAGTTTAACTGTCAAGCTCTCCCTCTCAATCGTTTATTTTTCATTCCTCACCTTCCTCTGCCCTCTGGTTTTTACACATATGTTTTATAGCTTACTTGTCTTTCATTCTGTCTCATGCTCTGCCCTTTTCATTGTTATGATCATTTTCAGTGCTTATGAGATGATGCTCCTCTCCACAAGTTCTAATTTCCTAACACTCTTTCCTAAGACTCTTTGCTCCTGTTTCTGTTTCCCCTGCAGGGGATAGAGGGGACACTGTGTTGGATGAAAAGAAGAATGAAGAGAAGGGGTAAGTTGAGGTCCTGCAGTAGAAGTAATAAAGAGACACACATGAAAGCCACTCTACCACTTCTGAATCCTGATCCAATGGCTGACCCAGCCACTAACACAGCCAGGCAGCCAAAACCACAAGCTTCTGTCAATAGCCATTGGTATGAGTTCCATTGAACTTGCACCCCAATGCTGCAATAACTGGGTATATGTACCACATGAAACATTTTTATTAAGCAAGCAAGCTGAATGCATGCAGGTAAGAAGTTGCATCTCTCTGAATTCAAACTAGTGATTCAGAGATGTTGTGAAATGAACCAAATAGATGACCAAATCTGATTTCTGCATGTAGGTCCAGTCTGTCAACTGTAAGTAATAAGTATGAGAGCAGAGAAAAGATCAACACTGCAGCCCAGCGCACCCTCCTCATCGAGTCTGGATCTGAAACAGACAGCAATGTCTACGAGAGCTATGGAGCAGTAAGAACCGGAGAGAGGATGTGGAGGGAAGGAAAGACCGGGATGACAAAAAACAGTATAGAAAAGCAGAGACACATAGAAGGTTGAATAAACTGATGGGGGGATGTGTGTGTGTGTAAATCAATACATCGCAATTAGCATTCAAAATACCTATTGATCTCAGAGAAATTATCATTTTGTACTTTAAAAAGGCCAACAAGGATTTGAACCTTGAAAAGAACTGATGAGAGAGGTAAAAGAAAGCAGATAGCACTGTGCTATCAGGGTGGAGTATAATGGAACCTTAAACAGAAGAAGGTTTTATCTCATCTCTAATTTTAAATCAGTACATACATGTAAGGGCTGATTCTTAGAGTTCTGATTAAATTTCTGCATACTGCAATTGGAGGTACTCCTCACAGCACTGAAATTAGGAACATAACATACAAAATCTCCATTGTTCTGGATATTCCTGACTTCGGTGTTTTTAAGTCTGTTCACTTGAATGGAATAGAAGGGGCAGAAATCAATGACAGATATCTCAGTGATGAGTGTATCAAGAAAGCCACATAAAACCAACCCTATACACATCTAGAGGCAATTGTTTAGGTGAACCCTATACACATCTAGAGGCAATTGTTTAGGTGAACCAGCACTCCAATAATTCACAAACCCCTCTGCTCTGGAGTAAACATGTTGATTGTTGTTTAACTAAAGTTCCTTTATGTCAAAGTTGATCTGATACTATCTTTTCTGTTTCACTAATTCTAGGAAAGTTGCTATTATTATTATCCCACCAGTGAATACATGCCGCCTCTCAGTGCACACGCTGAGGAAATACGCAGACCTGGTGAGACATCATACTACCTAAATATAGAGTAAACAATGCAACGGTAAACACCTAATGTCCTAAATATGCAGTCTGAGCCAAGCAGGAAGTGTGTTCTCAATTCAATTTAGTGTTTGACTACATTAAATCTGAAACATACAATTTTTATATATTTCTCCATGTCTATGGTTTTAGCATGTGTTTTCATGTGCTCTTACAGATATCACCCACCTCCCCAATTCTCACAATCATTTGTATGAAGACGTAAGAGATGGGCATCTGCACCAGGACATCCTGGCTTCCTCTCTTCCTTCCCCTCCATCCTTGTTTGACCAAAGTGTACCCCGTCAAAGGAGCAACTGGAAATCACCACCCTACTTTCAGGTTTGTAAACAAAGTTCCAATCTATGATGAGAGCTGCTATTTGATACTCATTTATATTTGTTACTCATTTATATTTGTTAATATCAGGGTTCAGTTGAAAAGTAACTTAAACTTGTGTATATATATCATGTATATAATCATAACTGAGATGCAAACTGTGTCTCTGCAGGGTACGGAGAGAGTGAGGGACTTTGTGGATGTTCGACAACCACAGAGAGATTCAGATCTTCCCTTTGAACTACGAGGCGAGTTAGTCTAGAATAAGAAGGTCAGACCAAACAAATGTGCTCTGACAGGGCTTGTGACTTATTGCAGTTATTTATTTTATTGTTTTTGAATGGTATCTCACAAGCCACTTTGAATGAACCTATCCTGTCCAAGAGTAGAATTGCTTGATGTAAAAAAACAAGTAATACAACATTAGTCTTTTAAGTGTTTTGACATTTCAGTGTTTGTATATTGTATTATACGTTTTCTTCAAATGACTGAGTTCCCTTATTGTAAAGTATGGCTGAACAAGTTGGACAGAGGTAAAGTACAATGACAGAATAATTTGAAAAAAAAATAATTTGACGACCACAATAACCTGCAATCCATCTTATTTTCCTCCCCTGCTGCAACCTTTCTCTATCCTTCTCAAACCCAGACCTTTTTTTGTCTTTTCACCTTTACCCCCTTTCTTGAAGCCAAGTCCTGGTCATTACCCACAGTCCCCCTCCCTGTTTTGTCCTGAACTTAGACATGAATCAGTTAGTTAGAGACAAAAAATAGTCCAACATCGCTGTGGTTGATGCTGGGGCAGAAGTAGCAGAGATTCATGGTGGAACTCAAGCAGAAATCATTCTTTTTGACCCATCTGGTGTCAGCATTTTACTATGTGCACCCAGATGAGAACCTGACAACTGTCCCTGTCCCTCCTCTGTGTGATATACAGTTTCAGACCTCACACTTAGTCTGTGGGAATCCTGACAATAGGATTGTACTGAGTGGTATTTAGCATGGTTATGTCTTCAGGAGGTAAAGCCATATCTAGGGCCAGACTCTAATCCTATTTTCTCTCCAATTCAAGTTCAGCTCACAACATCAGTGAGAGAGAGAGAAGCTGTATAAAGAATTTGTCTCACTGACTGTGGGCAGTCAAAGAGAGATAGAGACAGGATGAGAGGGTTAGGCTAAGCTGCAGCTATGGTTACTGCTACAAAAAAAAAAAAAAAATCCTCCTCCATTTCTTTGGTTTTCATTATATTCAAATTGTAGTTCAAGGAAAGCGGTTCACTGTATGCTTTTTTATGCACAGTCTATACAATGATAGCAATCGTCATCTTTTGTAAAGCACTTTACACAACTCAATCTGACACAAGACATCAGATTTAAATTGACAGATATTAAAACAAAACATGGGATCTAAAAGAATAGAAAACAAATTATATGATACCAATTCCAGGAAGTTAAGATAACATAAAAACATTATTTAGGTAATAGTTAGTTTATAGGACTAAACATTTACAAGTGCTAAATGGGGCATGAATATGTGTACAAAAGTACCTCACAATCAATTCTATCGTTCTTGAGATATTTTAGGAACTAAAATGTTAGCAAATAAGCTTTCTGAGAAAAGCGATTTGAAAAGATGTTGAAAACTCCAGCCAGCCTTATTTCTTCAGACAGATTATTACAGAGCGCCAGACTGATGTTGTCATTGACATGTGAGCTTGAGAACATACAGAATGGTGTCTTCCTGTATTATAATAACACAGACTGTGTTCTCTGTGTATTTGTGTACTTCATCTTTTTCATGTCTACTGTGTTGAGCATAGAAACTTCCTCAAAATTTCTTTAGTCCTTTTAGCTTCCTGCTACATTGTAATATATGCAAACGGTAACTGGGCTCTTATTATACCTGTGCACAGAGCAGTTATGCATGCATCCTGCTTCTACTATTCCCTAAAGCACAATTCCTCACGTCAGTCTCGTTAGTACACAAATGCACACATATTACTCTCAGCACTGACCACATCTAGTCCAAAGAGACACACGTATAATTATCCTCATTTATTGTTCTACTTATGGAACTATAATAATCAGTTTTTCTGTTGAACATTTTTTCTTTCTGCTTTGTGAGGCTCACACAGCATCACTCTTTATTGTGTCATTACTGCTATAGAAATATTTAATTATAGTATGTGAGAGATGACATTAAATCCTGATGAAGTTGTTATGGTTCACACATTTTTTTCTGTCCTACAAAATTCTGTTTCCTCAATGGGGCCTGTCTGCCTGGAGATAAATCTCCATGTTTCACCAAGCCGCGTTTCCTCAGTTAGGCTCACTATTCTCCATCATGAGCTGTCAAGGTATGTTTGTCTCATTACTGAACAATTGTTTAAGTTCCTGTCAAGCTGACCGCCGTGTTCATACCAGGGCCTGTTCATGATGCATTGTTTCAGCTCAGGCAGGAACAGTAATCTGCTAAACTGAAGGCTTGACAGCTCAATACTGTATGTCAACTTCTATTTTTCCTCAATTGCCTCATGAACATTTTGATATGTTGTGTTCAGAAGAATCTCAAGGCAGCTGGAACACACAGGCTTCCTGAGTGTGCAATTATATCAAAAGACAAATAAGGGACTTAAATTACCTCAACTCTTGGAGGGTTTTCACATCTATTTTACTCCTCTGCTGAATGTTTTTATTATTATTATTTTGATAGAAAAAAAAACAAAAAAAAAACCAAAAAACAAATATGAGATTGAATAGTACTCTTTCATCACTTTAACAGGTTGGGGTACCAGTGGGGAGCAAACTCAAATTTAACTCAGATTTCTGCAAACCCTGTCATTGCTCTCATTATTCAGATTTTTCAATTAGAGCTAAACAGAAATCAAATCAAAAGCGACCACAGGTTTTACAAATTAGAACATGATTTTACTGGCAGTTATTGTGACTTATTTTGTGGCTCTGATCTCTTGTTGCTTCTAATGAGGATGTAATTTGCCCTCTGATGTGGCTGAAAAAAAGCGACTCAATACAACAGTAATCCGAGGAAAAAACAGTGCATTGTTAGTTTTGATAAGGGCAGATATGAAAGGATATGAAAGAATATGATCATCTTTCATTATAGGTAATTTTGATGACTGGTCATTGTGTATGTCATGGACCAGACAAAATGGAAAGAGAAGAGTCAAAATACAAATACACAGTATGACAGAAAAAGTAGATATGCTTATAGAGCCTCATGGCCCACATATATAGTAAGAGCTTTATTATGATTGAAACACTGCATGTATACACTATACATTTGTCTCTATAAAAGATAGCGTACGTATTTCCATTATTCCATTTCTCATTATTCTTTCGGTATTTTTTGCCGAAAATGTATTTTTCAAGTCCCAGTTAAAACTGGATGTGTCTTTTCTGATCTCCATCAGTGATTTCACTGTATGTATCTTTGTATCAGATGTCATTTCAAATATTTATCCACCCATATACTGTATGCAAATCTGCATCCAAAATATTGGCTTTATAAATTTTGTTGTTTCTCTAATCATTGTATGAGCAGATCGTGATTGGTCAATGATTACTTGTCACACTACATTTCATAAATAAATGGCTAGAAGCACATGATAAAAAGAGCATTATGCTGAAGATATTTGCTTAAAATGAGTCAACGATTTATTTATGTGTGTCTGAAAACTTGTGGAAAAACTTACTTAAGGAGGCTCAGGATGCAAGCTGTAATAAGGATGCTTATTATAAGGAGTCAACAATTTCTTAGAGAGGCCATAGAAATGTAATAAACTGTGTGAGGACAAAGCTACACTGGCATTGTGGACAAAGACTGTGCTCTGCAAGTGTAGATGAATTGCAGGCTTTGTCTGCTTTAACAGTCAAGGTTTGTGCCTCTCAGTAATGCTGTTTGGTCACAACCACACACACCAATCATGCATGCTTGAAGTAATAGATGAATAATCTAAAAAAACAAAAAACAAAAACAAAACAAAGCATGGATTTATGTCACTGGGAACTTCACTGTGATGAGCATGAAGTGCTAATATGTCATGAAGTTAGGTGTGTTTACAAAAGAGATGTGGACTTTTTAATGAGGTTGTATATAAATAGAGTTAGAGTTTTTAGCAGCAAAACAAATTTCAAAATGTGCTCAAGAAAAAAGTTGCCTGTTTAGGTGGTTGTTGAAAAGGTGAAAATAAAAGCTACACAGATATAGCTCAATATGCTCAATGTCAGTGTGTTCAAGGGAGGATATTCAATAAATATCTTCACCAATAAAAAGAAGCCATATAATTAAAATATTCACCAATATGTACTGCATCTTTTGAGTGAATGTAAATATGTCAACAATCTCTCATTACAACAGAGTAATAGTAAAAGTTAGTAAAGTATAGTTTTGTTTGTGAGACAGCAGATGGCAGATGGACCTGTGGATGGAAAATACTGTACAAACATGGAAACAGATAGTCAGCCAGACAGGATGACAGACGGGCAAACATACAGGTACAAAGACAGAGTATTGTAGGAAATACAGAAGTAGAGAGACATGACAAACCATCACTGTTGAGAGACAGCTGAGCTGCACACAGAGATCACAGTGGAGCTAGTGAGTGAGTGAGTGAGTGAAAGCCAGAGAACAAGAAGGAGGAGGCCATGTCACGATAAAGAGTGGGTGAGCGAAAGAGCAAAACAGAAATCAGACAATTGGATAAGGAAGTAGCGATGATGAGCATATGGGTGTGGTTGCTTTGCTGTTACTCCATCAGCCTTTCAGAGGTCACATACAGAGAAAAGTACTGTGGATGATGAGGCTGTGGATAAACCCTTGGACTCCGGCACCTCACAGGATGGATACTAAGGTAAGCATAATAGCCTGGATGGATGACTAAATATCAGAGGGCTGAGGGGTGTTTTGGTGAAGCGGAATGAAAGAAGATTGATGGAGGATGACAGACAAACGGATGACTGGACAGACAGAGACTGAGTAAGAGTGCTACATGTGACAAACAGGCAGGCGGGTCAGGCTAGGGGAAAGGAAAGACGCCTGTACAGCCCAAGGGAAACAGGCCTCATCTTGACATATGCTCTGGAGTGAAATGTAGATTGGCATGACCTGCTAATCTGAGCTGTCACAGCTCATGACAGCCACAGACACTCACCTGTCACACTGTTCCAAGCCTGGAGGACGAGCTGCCACCAGAATAGGTCAAAGATCGAGATTCATTTTCTGCTGGGGATGGATTTAAACGAGCCACTGGCCTAGAATCCCATCTGTCACCCTACCTGCTTTTGCTGTACCTGCTTGGCAGCTGTTATTTGTATTGCTAAAAAAACATACAATATGGGGCAGGTTTTTACCAACTTGTATTTTTCTGTAGTGTTTCATTTCAAGCTTGGGTCAATATGTTGTTAGGTAGAGGAAGAAGCATATTTTTCCACTATTTTAGAGAATGCTGCTAACCTCGTGCAAGATTTGTATTATGTTTAAGAAAGACTGTTTTGACACATCCTCCCATGCAGTTTTTTAATTGATGACAGTAGCAAAGTTTAAAAAAAAAATAGAATGAAGTTTGATCAATTTTGCCACAAAGATCAAAACATGCACATGTGGGAGGATAGCTTACAGAGTGTGCGTCACTCATTTTTTGACAAATGGGGAAAAAATTGCTGTTGTAATTTATGTATTTGATAAAGTTTGACATTCAAAGTAAGAATCGTTTTCTGTCATCCCCTGTGAGGAGTGTGGGTGTCTGTGTGCTTGAGGAGGAAGGAGAAGTGGCCATGTGGTGCTAACCTCATAGAGTACATCTTCCTGTCTGGTACATTTCCAGTGTACAAAATGTTCTAGAGTGAATTCTATCTTGCATCAATCATCTAAGCAGATCCTCTAATTTGCCAGTTAGTGTATGTATGCTTTGTACTCAGAAGAAACACTTCATCACGACACATTATTACAAAAAACAACATTGT
Source organism: Rachycentron canadum (assembly GCA_038496675.1). NCBI lineage: Eukaryota > Metazoa > Chordata > Actinopteri > Carangiformes > Rachycentridae > Rachycentron > Rachycentron canadum. Next base: position 25,687,359 of record CM076653.1, read on the forward strand.
ATAAATTAATAGTCTTTCTGAATGCTAGTGAGAAGATTTGTGATTTGTTGTCATTTATGCAATCTGTCTTCATTTATGTCGTCACCTGTACCTGTATCACTGTTCCTGTAGATAAAGTGACTGTGGTCATTTCAATTTTGTTAACGCCGTTTGTTGAAAGCTGAAATACATATTGAGATAAAACATGGTTTACTACATCATTGTTTCACTTCCTCTCCCAATGTTTCTTTCTTTCAGATCTTTTGGGCTTCCTTAACCTTTTTCTTGTTTGTCATGTTTAAAGGTGAGTGCATGAAATTGGCTCAAATGAGAAGTAAATTTAATGTGAGACTATGGAACTGTTGCTGAGGTAGAGGTGAGTGAAGCAGGTAGTTAAAGCCCAAATCTCACCATTGTCTTCCTTGTCTTTTTGTAGTGCACTACATTGTAATGGCCTCATTATTGCATCCTAAGGTCATACATCTTCTAGGACCTAATGGTTTTTCAGCAGTTTCAGCAGCATTTGAGAGCTTTTTTCCCAATGTGCCCAAGAAACAACAATCAGAATTCAACACTAGAAAACAAACTACAACAAATGGCACAAAAGTGAAGATGCTTTAATGGAACATGGTTAACTGCCCCACGCAATTCACTATTTCATTATGGGAGCTTCCTTCGGAAAGGTTTTTCCATAGAAAACTGGGACTAGCTCTATTGCAGTACAGGTAGTGACTGGTCATGAAGTCAGAAAACCGATTCAATGTTGGTGACATATCACTATCTATCCAAGGTTTGCTAGTTTGCCAGAGTCCAACTTATCCTTGGTAATGGAAAGAATTTGCTACTTCTTTCAAAAATAACATTGTGCCATTTTTAGCTGCACCTGGAAGGGATTGAGTACCACCATAATGTTGAGGGACTGTGACAGATTAAATGACATGTTCGAAGCTGATCCAGTGGAAGCTTAAATGTCTTGATTTCTAGTTATGGTGAGACCCAAGTTAGAGCCAGGTACATGCCCAGATGCCAACCACAAAAGAGATATTTAGGGATAAGACTTGACCAAAACATTATACCACAGTTTTCACTGGCTGAATAGCACATCCTGTTATGAGCAGGCCTATCCTCATTTGTAAAATAGATGGAGACCCTCTTTAAATTCTGAAGAACTTACATTAAAGCGTGTCACAAATATTTATGGATACTATATGTAAGAATGTGAATAAATTTAAAAATTAGGCTTCCCAGACTTTCTGGGTTGACTGGGTCATAGTTAGCCTATGGACTGATTTCTATATAAACGATTAGGGACATTGGACTTTCCAGGAAAATCCAAATGATGTGATGTCTGTGACCGAATTCTAAATATATCTCAGACCAGATAAGGGATGAGCCCCTTTGAGCTCAGGTTATGAACATATGACTTACATAAAAAGGTTTATTACAAACGGAATCAAGGTTTGCATTTAAACGCACACACAAAATTGACAAAAATCTGAGCCAGCCTCAAATTATTATCAAATGTTACACTATTAGTTAAGTCCGCCACATTGGTTCATTAAAGTAGTTGGAATCACAGCATTAGCACAGGAAAGGAGAGGTTTTGTAGAGCTTCAGCATTAATTTGAAGGTGCTGAGTGAGTAAACAGACAATGCCCTTACTGTCCTGTAGTCTTGCACAACAATCCAGCTCTGTTGTAGCCAGAGGTTTTGTAAGAGCCACTTCTTTGTAACTGTGCCGCACTGCCCCACTCACAGGACTATTACTGTGACATACTCTCAATGCATCTGCAGGGCTCTCTCCCCTGCATGGCCAGACAAATCTAGTCTCTGCCAGATACATCACAGCATTGTTTGAGAAAGTCAGTGGGATAAACAACACTGTTCTTTGTTCTTCCTGTAAAGTGTACAGTCTTGAGGCCTGGCTATGAGGCTTCATCTGACTCATGTTTTTTGGTGATTAAAATGTGTCTTTTTTCCCCCGCAGTGTCAAGGGCCCATGCTCCCACAACCACAGATCAAATGGTGTCTGTGAACAGTTATACAAAAAACTTGGAAACCATGCCCATGGCTCTGACTCCCACTGGTACTGTGCTCATGGCAATATCAAGCCTTTATAATCTCCAGCCTATTTTTATTATCTATCTATCTATCTATCTATCTATCTATCTATCTATCTATCTATCTAATCCTATTTCAAAATCTTTTTTTCTTGGTTTAACAGAAAGGAGAGTGGAAGGCAGAGTCACTCGAGATGTTAACTCCTCCCCGGAAACGTCAGTTGTTGAACAAACCACAAACCAGCAAACTAGCACTACCACTAGCGACCCAGTGAAAACCATCATCACAACGTCAGAAACTAAGACTTCAGAAGGTGATCTGATATGCCATTAGCACACCTAACACCAAACTGACTTCAATTTAACCTGATATAATTTAAATGCTTCTCTCTCTGCTTTAAGCTCCCCAAAAGACAACAACAGTGCCACAAACAGAGCTAACATCCACTCAAGGTAACAATCCTCATTCTCCCCCCTACATATTTAACCACAGAGTTGGTGGTGCCATTGAGTTTGGCTGGTAGATTAAAAGCACTCCGGTAGTCTATAACATCCCCTCATGCCACAAGCAAAGGCTCACGGAAAGCTTCCCTATCAAGAATGCAGGCGGCTTTAAAACTAATTATGGGGCAATTAGAAAAACGTTTGCTCCCTGTCCTTGTTGAGATATATAGAGTATTTCTGCTGCATTTTACAGCACTAGGGAAAGAGAGACAACTGGAGGCAGAGAAACAGAGAGAGCACTGATATCCTTTTAAAAGTGTTAGCCTAAATCTCCTATGAGAATCTCCCCACTTAAATATGCAGAGATTCAATTAAAAATGGAGTTAAACACAGGGATGCACCTGTAATTTAATAGGAAGTAATTATGTATGGACTGTATGGCAAAGATAAGCAGTCAATATGCCCCAGAAAAATGTAATAATAATATATATATAATAATATGTTGAATGATGATGATTCTTTTTGCATTATGAAACTGTGTGTTATGAATATTAGACTAAACACATCAAATCAAAAAAGAAAAGGAAACTAATGTTTTCACTGTCATTTTTATTCAGCATCCACAGTGACATCCCTCCGATCCACAAGAAAGACAACCACCCATCAAACTTTTGTCTGGGGTAACTAAAAAATTTCCTGCTCCATAGTTACATAGTTATATGCCACAGGCATTGCAGTTTTATTGTTATCTCAGGGCAGACTGACAGTATCACAATTCCCTGTCTTCCAAACAAAACCCTTGGCAGTATGGTAGAATAGAGCACCTCACTTCCTCTCTTGCCAACAGATTAATGCTTGATTGTACCCTATGCAAGAAGAGATAAGATATTTGTGTCCTCATGCTGTGCTGGCTTACTTTAGATAGGGTTTTGATACACCATCAACAGCATGTCAACTGGGCCAGAAGATCTGTCATGCCATCTCTGACTGTTGTTCCCTGGTGATCTTCTCTCTTTTTTCTTCCTGCAAAGACTTCCTGTGTTCAACAGTCAAACTTAATTCAATATTTTTTTTTCTTCTTTTATTTCATATAGATAGTAAGTGGGACAAATACTTCACCTACGGTAAGAGGATTGACTTAGCTGTGTATTTTTAACTATTGCCTGTATCTATAGTTGTGTGTGACTCTCACTTGTTTAATATGTGCAGATTATATATCCCTACGCAACGCTGGACTGTCCATTGCAGCATTACTCTTTGTCCTTGGCATAATGGTTATTAGCTGTGAGTATGACACTGAAAGCACTTTTGTGTTTTGCAATGTCTTGCAAATGACTATAATTATATTCAACTGCCCTTCTACCTCTTTTGCTTTTCTGTAACTGTAGGTGGGAAGGTCTGTCGGCTGCCCAAGTGTCACAGGAGGTCATCAAAGTAAGTATTTAAAGCCATTATATTGAAAGACAATGAAAATTGACAAACAAAAGTGACTAAATTACAGACTGTTGTGCCTGAAGGGTAGCTGTGCTTATATCATGCTGTTAAGAAATTGCAGTTGAATGAGTTAAGTAATTTATATCACAGGCTACTGGATGATTTATGGCAAACAATCAGTCACATGAGACAGAGTAGCTCAGAAGAATGCTGACTAAAATCTGTGATGGTTAATAGATCAAATAAAAAGATTATGATTCATTGATTGGGCAAAACTACAACAGGCCAGCTGCAACAACTGCAAACCACATTGTTTGCTTTCCTTACTGTTGTGTATTTGTGTTTAAAAAATATAAGTGATTTCTAAAATTTCTGAAGTTTTAACTTTAAATGTTGCGTGTATATTTTACAGATCATACCGAGTGGTTCAAAGAGAATAAGAGAGAACATATGTACATTGACCCAAGAAGAGAGCTGCAAGAAACCAGTTGTCCATCAGTAGGAAAACACTCAACCAACACCTGGCAACTTGTGCATGTGGACTGAATGTATGCTGCTTAGTAACAGTGTCACTAAACATCATTGAATAAAAACACAGAAAACATGAATCATGCAGACAAGTGAGAAATGTGGAAACATCACCTCTTTGTCAGTGCTATTTCTATATTTCCCAAAAGTGCACAAAAATTAAAGTGATTATCTTGGCAAATAATGAAGAGAGGAGTCACATTGTAATCATACCTTAAGCCATGAAGCAGGTTTGTTTCTAATGACCTTTGTATCATATAGCTGATAACAGCCATAGGCAGTGTCTCACAGCCAGGATTATTATTAAAGGTTATGAAGACTAAGCCCATAGCATCCCATATTTGACTGTCTTATCCAACACCTATGCTCTGTCAGTATCTGGAAATGAAGTTCGGTCACCTCCTTATCCTGCACACTCTCTACAATTTCAATCTCAGAAAACCGTGATATTTAGTGAGGGGTGTCAAAGCCTCTTAGTGGCTCTATCCTTGTAAGTGAGTAAAGTCCTAGATTAAACAAGATCCACTAGTGCATTATATTTGCATCCATATGGTGTGAAATGATGGAAACAAACTGGGAGAAACCAAATAGTTCTTAAACAAATTTAATGGGAAAAATAAACACAATCCAAGGTTCAGCACAGCTATTATAATATAGTATTGAATGTTCTACTTACTATCAGAACAGTCTGATAGTCTCCTGCTGAAATAACTTTCTTGTAAGATATAAGATCATGTTTTACATATAGTACTTTGTATGGTGAAAAATCACTGAATGAATGTCCTTGAAACAAATAATACATATGGGTTAATCTGCATACACAAGTGCATATAAATTATGTATTAAGACCAAATTTAAATTTTTTTTTGCTGCAATGACACTAAACAATACAAATATTATACTCAAATAATACTCCCATCCACCACAACTTTATATACACAATTCATAAATGAACAGTGGATAGAAGACATTGCCTTTAAACTCTACAAGTAGGTAGGTATGTGTGTATATATGTATATATTATATATATATATAAAAAAGACCATTTAGCTAAATATTTCCATCAAGAAACAACAGAAATGCACAGGTCAGAAAATGTGTAAATACATACAATATATTATATATTACATTAAAAGCTAGAAAAACTTATTTAGCCATTTAAAAAAAGAAAACTCTGTGAAATACATCACACAGAGACAAAGCTCAGTAGTTACATTTGTTACAAGAGACTTATATGAGTAGTGTCACAGCAGAGGCATTACAAGTAAATAACATTTTATTTGCATGTATGGGGTAACTTGACTCAATACTGTATTTCTTTTTGGCTTTTTACACAAGTCTGTTTGCTTTTTCCATCTGGGTAAAAGCATTCAAAGACAAAACGTTGCTACATTCAAATGTTGTTGCACTGTGCTTTATTTGTAGAGTAAAGTAAAGGGAATACGAGTAAATATGAAGAGATAGACTCCACAAACACAGAAAAACTGAAATGTTTTATGCTGCAATTTTTGTCCAATTGTCCTGCCTTTGAAATGCTGGCACCTATTTCAGACTTAGTTCGCAATGCTACGCTTTTGCAAAATAACACACTGTACACACAGAGCTCAAATATACCCACCAAAACAAATGCACTGACATTAATCACATCTGCCAGTCTGCCTGGAAATAAACTGGAATGCATCATTTTTAAGAGACTTCAGCACAGCCCTGTAATCACTGCACACCCTGATGAAAACCTAAATGGCTGGATTGTAGCCAGTGTTTAACCAATCCCAGTGTTACCAAAACCACAAATGAAAAACAGGCATGTTGTACAGGAGTATGTCCCCTTCCCCCAGGAAAGTTTGTTTCTTTGCATCAGAGCAAATAAGGCAACCAGTGCCTTGGGTTCTCGAATAGAAAGCTTTCAAAATCAATCATGCCCTGTGATGACAGGGCATGATTGATTTTCATCTAAATGAAAACAGAGAAGCCATCATGCTTTTATAAACAAAAGGAATTGCTGGTATTTCCCAAATCACCTCGAAATCGCAAGATTTTATCCCTTCCTCACACCCAGCTATTCTCTACCAGTGTGTGACGCATTAATCTAACTCTCTACAACATTCACAGGGCTATTTACAATCTGCAAGACTGAAGTGAAAGCCTTTCAAAATGAAAAAGAGGTGGAAAAGAAAACATCATCATTCATGGCAATCGATTCATTTGCTGCCTTGCAAGACAGTGTTCACACTGGCTATTTCCACTTGTTTCTTTTTTACTGAGGTTCAGAAGAAGGGGAACAGGTTTTTATCTTCCTATTGCACTGCCTCCTGTCACTCCTAATGGGCCGGGAACATAAGATGTCAGACAAGTGAATAGGAGAATGAAGTGAGCACTGGGCTGGTTTAGTGTGGATTAGCATGGTTTGTCTCACTCAACCACCATTTCACACCGACAAGTCTGTTCCACATACACCACATCAAATGCAAATACAGTTTTGCTGCATAGCTGGTGGGAATAATTTCTTGTTTCAGGTAGCAAAAAAGGAGGGAGCTCTGGCTGTGCTAAATTATCCCTTTTAACAAAAGAAGCTTTAAGCCATATTCACTGGCTTTGATTTAGGTTCCTCAAATAGAATCCAATTAGAGGGTTTGAATGTGTTCCAAATGTCCCAGGCTAAAATGTATGTATGTGGAGTACAAATGGCTGGGACAAAAACATATACAGCAGGAAAAAAAAAAACAAAAACAAAACCATTGCATGTTTATCGATAGGAGGCTGTGTAAGAGGAAGCAATAAACTGAATGGTGAAAAGCAGGCTGTTGTGCAAAAAAGTCTATCTGTCCTGAGTCAGAGAGTAGGAGCTGACATAGCCCAGTGCATTGCTCCTCTCTTTCATGCGTTATAGAACTGTGGCTCCACCAGGAACTAGATGGCCCCTTTCTGGTCCTGCTCTGTAGGCACGGAATAGACCCTTGAAGAAAAAGAGGGGGGTGGGGGGTGCAGGGCAGAAACAAAAGTATGTCATCTTTAAGATATTTTTGAGCTCATTCTCAGTTTGTTAGCAGAGAGACAAGAGGCATTCCTGCGTGTTGGAATTCAGGAAACGGCACGTCTGCCACATGCTGCAGGGCTCTGACAGGTGCACAGTGACTGCATCGGCTCAAAACACAGCTCATCCCCAGGTGGGACTTATAAACCTGGCAAGTCACTGTTGATCCAACAAGCCAGAGGTTGCTGTGTGATTAAGCCTCCTTTCAGCAGAGCGATCAGTCAGCACCAAACACTGCCAGAGCTGACTGCAGCCTCGGGAGGCAGCCAGTAATCCCATGGAGGAATTTAACCCTTGCAGATTGACTTGGGTGTCTTCTCCACAATGGCAGTTCTCCTGCTGCTTGAAGACCTCTGGAGACTAATTTCAACTCTTCAACCTCACTGACCCAACCTGCAGGTCATGTAATACTTCACGCAAGAACAAACAGAACTGATTACTCTGTAGAAAGCCTTCCCAGAGCTAACGGTGGCTAAACAAGCAAAGTGCGGAAGAGGCAAAGTGCAGAGAGAGAAAATATCTCTGTATAACTGGTTTAGGCTGTTCTGCTGTCTGATTGCTGTTGGCAGATTGTTGTCATGATGCCAGGATCATGTGTACAGGCCTGTATTAGAGTAGTAGTAGTCACCTCCTCAGACCTAAGTTCAAGAGGTAAACTTCGGAACAGGTTAGGTCCTGTCCCATTTGGTCATACATACCCAATGGCACTGTCTTACAGCTATTGTTGATAGCTAAGATGGAAAGCCTTCAAGGTGGGGAGTGTTCAGTGGTGGCAGTGTAGGGCCTCAGGCCACAATACTAATTGTTGTACAAGTCTAGACAGGCTCAGATGGGTGGATGCTGGTTGCATTTTGCCACCTGAGTGCGTTTTTTTTTTTTGTTTGTTTTGTTTTTCCAGGTTTTAATGCTGACAAGTTGGATGAAGTAGGACAAATTGGCAGGGCAGCAGAAAGGCTGTTACCCACCAGACTGGTTCTGTCACCTGCAGGGTGACTTGGCGTCAAATATGGAACATGCATGTCTTAGTAAAACACAGATACAGTATGTGCATTGTACAAAAAAATAAAAATAAATAAATGTGTCCCTCTTGAGCGTGAAAATGTACACAACAAAAAAACAAACAAACACATAAAAAAAATTTGATAGCCTACTTCAAATTCATCTAAAAGAACAAAAATCAGCTTTGGAAGTGATGAAGTTTGACCTTACCCTTGCTGTCGACTGTGAATGCGACGTCTTACTAACATTATGGCTACAAGAGGGGGAAAAAAAAATGCAAAAAAGGTCATAGCTGAACAAGAGAAGAGTTATTTTTTGCTTAGGTTTTAACAGGAGATTTGTCAACTATGAAAACGAAACATTACACATTTCATATGATGTCTGAACAAAACACGGAGTACTTACTGACTACCGTGGCAACTGAAAGAGCCAGCACAGTCACAGCTACAATGATAATGATTAGGGTGAGCTGATCTAAAAGACAAAAATATGAAAGGTATTGAAGATTATAGATTTTTTTTAATACACTTAACTATATAATGCTCATCATCATTAAAAAAAAAAAAAAAACTTTTCTAACCTGACTTTGTTTCTTCACCTGTAGTTTTATCTACAAATGTTGAATCATGCGCATGTTTGCTCTCTGGAAGAGAGAAAAAGAGACACTTTTTGTTAACTTAGTTTAAGCACAAAGTGCAGATTCAGAAGACTGAAAACTGAGAATGGTAGCTATCCTGGTTCTACAAACCAAGACTTCAGCTTATTAGTGAACACAGTTTATTTAATTGTGTTTACAAGAACCAAAGTTTCCCTGGACAATAAGACAATAATACCATAGTTTCACTTTTGTACGGATTAAATGAATATACCAATTAGCGAGCACACTGAGAAGTACTGGCATGTAGTTTTTGGAACTTTTGGACAGAGCCAGTTAAGCTATGATCCCTATTTTCAATGTAATTTGTGCAAAGCAAGCTATAACCAACCTTTGGCTGTAGCTTCATATTATATTATAGCAAAGTAATAAATATTAAAGTGCATTTAATAGTAAAAAGTAATATATATTATAACAAACATGAGAGTGGTAATCTTCACAGCTAACTCTTAGGAAGTGAATAGACATATTTACCAAAATCTTTGAGAACTTCTTTAAGTCTTGCAGATAATCATTTGGCTTGTATGTTGCTTGAATAATTTAAATGTACTTGAGGAAAATTACAAACATATATAGGATTAAGTTTATGTGAGAGGCTTCAGAGGAATCATGGCTCTTTGCAGAGAGGGTGCTTCTCGAGGAACTGACTGCAGTCCTGTCCTAAACAGATCTGTAATTCTATCAAATGTCAATCAAGGCGAAGATGAGGAGTGACAGAGTGAGGAGTGGGGAGAGAATGAGAATGCCAATGTTGATTAGCTGACCAGCAAGATGGTGGAGATGTCGACATGTTCATTGGCCTTTCGGCAGAATCCACAGGGCCCCTCCAGGGAGCTAATTGATTCCATTCAGTGCTTAATGGTTGGGAGGAGGGAAAGCCAACAGGGGCCACAGCCCTTCACACATCTCACTAGACTAGAACCCCCTATACAAAATGCAGACTTACTGACAGTCACAGAGGCCATAACCTTGAGATACTCTCCTTTGTATAGCTGTTATTATAGTGTTTGTGGGTGTGCTCCAGAAGAAATCTAGAAAATTGTACTGCCCTCTTATCCACTCTTGGGAACTAAAGTAATAAACTCACCAGTTTTCACATACAAGTCCTCATCATCCATATCTGTAAAATAAGAAAAAAAATCAGCTGCTTGTGGCACAGAAATGCATGCTTCAAAATTGTGAACATTTTGACAGAGTATAACAGTCAGCATATAGACACCTTTAATGTTTTAGCAACAATATTGATTGAATAATTATGAAGTCAGTTTAGGGCCAAAAGAATAACTATGAATCAATATTGCACAATAAATCTTAAAACAAGAAACGGCACTCACTTAAATTGACAAAATAGATAAGAAAATGGGAGAGCTGCAGGTATGTCACACAAAATAATGCAGCTCTTGTTGTGCACATGGTTAAAGTGAGTAGATTTTGTTTTCCTTGTCCAGCACACTACAGAGTGAATGTAGGTCACATGTTTTTTAAAATCATTCTACCTGACATGAAATCCACTGGCTCATGTAGACAAACATGTTTGGTGTGACCCTTGGCATCTGTTAATTACGTCATACATAGCCCAGAGTACCCACTAAGCTTAGCCAAAGTTAAAAACAGACAAAATATTGGAACTGACACTAATAGTACACAAAACATGTAGAAACAAAGACCTGAGAAGGAAAATTACGTGTGATAATTCCTTACAGAACAAATATATTATTTGTTGGTTCATTTGGGGGTGAACTCTGAGTTATGTTTTATTTGATTTATTTGAGTCAGACTTGTTAACCCTAAATTGACTTCAAGTAGTACATGTTGATAGCCTCCATAATTTTATACAGAATGACATACCGTCATCAGCTGATCCTTCCCTCTCATCTGAAACAGCTGCAAAAAGACACAGATTAAGAATACACTCACAATACAATTTTTAAGACTAATTACTAGGACGTTTAATGGTACCTATACTTGAAGTTAGTGTATTTGTGGGAGTCTATCTGGTGCTCTCTTATGGTACCTATCTTATGGTAAAATTGTTACTAATTTCACTACTTTCCTTTAATATTATTCTTATACGTGCCACACTTTCTTTCACAGTAGCAGCTTCTCTTTTAGGTGGTCGTATAATTAAAAAAAGGAGTGCATACATTAATCCTGTTGCGCACAGCACAGACGGTGCTCTTACACAGGTAGGTGAGAAAAACATACTGGTACAGGAACGCATAGAGCCTGATTAGATGTTTATCACCTGAAAGCGTCACAGAGATAAGAACATACCAGTAGCGGCTGGCAGCAGCAGCAGACACAGGAACAGCAATTGCATCATCTTCAAATGCTGTAGAGAGGGGAAAGAGAAACCAAGTTAAAAAAAAAATTGCTATTAATATTCAGAGCCATTTAGAGATAGGGTGTGATAGAAAGCAGAAACGCTGTCTATTTTTGGGGCTTGTCTTGTTTCAGGATCTCAGACTGCTAGTCACTGGAAAACTACAAATTCCAAACCAACCAGTCCTTGAATAGTTTTAACTTTCTGGTTTACATGTATGCACACAAATCCAGATTACAATCTGAGGTGGATGAACACAAGAAGGTCAGTGAATGACAGCCATATTTCCTGTAGTGCTCAGCAGAAACAATGTTGACATTTCTGTCACTCTCAGCTGGTAACAACTGTCAATTCAACATTTTCCCCTCACTGTTCAAGGCCCAGGTGCCATGTCAGGTGTTGAGCAACATAAAGTGTCCAGTGATTTTCACTGGTAAAACAAAAATTCAAAAATCTGTTTTATTTTTGTTTATCGTGTCCCTCTAAGCAATATTCTTGTCATACTAATTGGGAAAGAATAAGCACAAGCTGGATTCCAGCAACTTTATCTCATTAGGTAAGCAAAAGGATACACAATGGCTGTGATTTTGTTGTTCTTACGGAAAAATGCCACAACTTCCTCATGGCACAGCCCCAAAACAAACCCGACCTCCACTCCTCATCACCACCCCATAGATGTGAAACACAGATGTTCTTGGCCTGCCAAACAAAGCCCCAGCTGTATCCAACACAATATGAATGACGATATTTTTAAAATGTGGAAACATGGGAATGACCTCTCGTCTGGTTGAGGCTCCAATGGTCAGATTTTGGAGTTTGGCAGGAGATCAGGAACCAATAGTCATTCATGCTTAGCTTCTGTACATAGAGGGAACTCTACTATTGACCTTTTTCAGCCAAATGTTTTACTGTAGCCACCTCTTCATTGTTAGCCATACCTATTGTCTCTATATTTCCTCTATAGTTAATGACTATGTGAAAAGAACAGAAATTACTCACATTATTAAGGTACAGGTTATCAAACAGGACTCTTAGGGACAGCAGAAAACTTTTAACACCCTACCACAGTTGTCGACTTATTGTTTCCTACTTATTACTACAATTTAAGGAAGTGGATTATACTCACTACGTGGTGAGTAGATTGTAATGACCATATTTGGTGAATGGAAATGAAAAAGCAGGAGGCATAGGAATTAAGAATGAAAACAGGACCCTACTCAACATCAATTAATTCTTTTAATCCCCCCCCCCCCCCCCCCTCCTCTCCCCTCTTTTTTCTCCACACTTTAATGAAAGACCTAGGCATCAGGAACCTGTCCACACACTAATCTTATCTCTAAATGCTGCCATGGTAGATGATCTCTTCAAACTTTCATGCGAGACAAATGTGTACCCTGTAGGGCTGCAAAGGAATGAGTATGGCCCAGTCCACAACAAGATTATCTTCATGCTAAATTAGCAGAACAGCATCAAGGAGTATTTTGGTTGACTATATTGGAAAAAGATGTTAATCACACGACTGAGGCTGATTGGAGAGGGAGTGTAGTGTGGGCTGTTCTGGCCTCCTGAATAGCTGCAGTAAATCTCGAAACACAAATAACCTAAGAAGCTGCAAATAAAACCCCCCTCTGTAGCCAATTTGCTTTTCAGAGTCACTTTGGGTGAAATAATAAGCTGATCCAATTTGGAAATATTTATCAACCCAGTCCACTGCCTCTGTATTAAAGTGGCTCCTGACACCTGCATTATTTTTCAAATGGGGCAATATATTCTCGTACATTTGAATACCGATTGAATTTGCTCCTTAATACCAGAACCAGTTTGCAACATATAATATCCAACAGCTCGCCTCTTAAGTAGACATGCCAGCTGCCGGCTGGCTGGAGATGCAAAGATCAGACACTAAATGTAGAAATCTACAAATCATAACACTGGAGAGCAGGCCTACAAGAAGGGCATATATTGTACTGTTGCTGGAGGGTGGATAAGTCTTGTTTTTGTTCTATTTTCTCTAGTGAAGTTTTCCACTGACAGGATTAACCCTGAACCTCATACCTGTCTGGTCAGGCCAGGCCAGCCCACAGAACACCTAAATCTTGTTTACCAGGTTTAAATTTCAATGAGGAACACTTTCAGAGCCTTCAAACCCACTCAGTACAATTGTTATCAACAAAATACACACATACAAACAAATGTTCGCTACATGTACATAAACAGTTATATGCAGACACACAGATTACCCCTTTCTTATCTGCTTGCAAAGATAGCAACCCTGTGCTCAACCACTGTGCTCTTCTGACAAGATTTTGAAAGTAGTGATAGGAATCACTAACATGCAAAGATATATGAATTGCTGTGGCCTATAATGTTTATAAGAAAAGCAATACAAGAAGGAACATTTGAGAAAAAGAGGAAAGAAGATAGCAAAGAAAAAGACACATCTACTCATTTTGTAGATGTGTCAAAGCTAAAACAGACTTGCTCTAAAGAGAATGAGCCCAACAACAAGAGAAAAGAGGGTGATGAAGAGGAAAAGCACTCAGATCATTTGTTATTCATTGCCATTCAATTTTATAAAAGTGGTAGCTTATTCTGCTTCAGTGAAGAGAGAAAATATTCTTATTGAAATGTTTACTCAACTCTGCCATCTCTACAGCAGGTGCTTATCTGAGAGAGGTTGATGCAAATCCATTTCTTCTATAACACTCTGCTGTGTAAGTAACAAGAAAACTAATGATAAAATAAAACGGAAATAAAGCAAAACTCACAATACCTGAGTTGGTGCCATGCATACGAGTGAGCAATCCAGCAATGATAAATAATGAGACTCAAAACTAAGCACTTACCTCCAATACAAATTACTTGTGGATGTTTTTTTCAGCATCAGGGCAGTAAAGCTAGTACTAAAACAACTAAGAGGATATGAGCGTTTTCTGGAAATTGCTGCCGCTTTAGACACATATCCTGTATTTGCCTCACTCTCTTTCTCTCTCTCTCTCTCTCTCTCTCTCTCTCGTTTGCTCTCTACACGTGTGAGTGAAAAAAAAAAAAAACATAAAACTTAACACACACAAGAATGAGTACATTCTATGGTTGGCATTTTAAACCTCTGCTATGACCAAAACGGCAATAATCAGATTCAGGACTTACAGCACACTGGGTTTGCTTTTTAATCAGATGGAAACAATGCTGTTTTCTGTTTTGTTAACAGCACTATCACAAGACCTACCCCAGATACACTGGGTTTGCATAGGCCAATATACTGTATGTGAAATTCAACTGTATCATTCTTCTGAGAAACAAGTAACGCAAACACAAGTAACATGTTTGAAAAAAAAAAAAAAAAAACAAACAAACACAAAGATGTCAAGAGCTCAAAGATTTGATGCCGTTGCCTCTCCCTGGGCAAACAACAGCAGTTATTGATTGTCAGACTAATGTTTAGGTCAAAAATGCAAGAACTGGTAAGCTACAAAATGGCAGTCACAGGAAGTGAGATAAGGTCTGTTAGTGTGCCAAGTCCATTTTTTACATTTACAGCACCCTGACCTTTGCTAACCTGCTTCCTTCAGGAAGAAGTCTGCACATTTGAATGAATGAGATCAAGGTGTCCCATACACACATTACTGTATAACAAACAGAATTGCTGTTGTTTAGAATTGAAATATTTTCCATGACAAACACATTCTATGAAAGTTACAGATAATCACATGAACTTGGTGAACAAGCCTGAGAAAATCAAATAAAAAAATATGCAGCAACAAGAATTTAAAAAAAAAAAAAAAAAAAAAAAAAAAAACTGTGTAAATCATGGTGCTCCTAAACCAAGGTAATTTTGTATTGCATTGATATTGACATATTGACATTGAAAATAGCAATAACCTACCAACCCAGGAGAACTTCACTTCTGTTGAAAAGTCTGTACTCCTTTTGAGGGAATTAAGGTTTTAGAAAAATATATATATACCTTGCGTCATTTATCGTGTGTTTGTCAATCGATCAGATGAGTAACAGCAGTGCCAACTCCTCAACAGGAAAAGCTCTCTGCAGCTTTGTGGGTCAGATTCAGAGTTACATCATCCTCACCTACAAGGTGATTCACAGGCACCTCATTCTGTGTTAACTGCCCCGAAACATGTCTGGAAAATACCTTCCTATGTTTGTTAAGAACTGCTGTTTGGGTTTCCAGAAAATGCTTCTCGGTATTAGTAGGCTCGCTGATGATAGCTTTGGGTATGAATGAATAATACTTATATAAATATGAGTTGCCATAATTTTAGGTGAAATTCAATAATGATTTATGATTAATTTTTATTTAAACTAGTCCAGAGAACGTAAAAAATGTTGAGTAATACATTTAAAATGTTAAAAAGACAAGTAGCACCACAGGTTTTGGTTGTTAATGATAATGCAGGACACCTGGCAGATGCTGCCTAATTAGTCCACAGCTGATGACATCTTACCTCACTGACGGTGATTGCCTTATTAAGCACAGGTGTGCTGATTGGCTGTCTTTATTATTCATTTCCCTCAGTTCTGGCAGCCTGTTGATAGCTTATCAATAGATTTTGATACAGAGTGTTTTCATAGGCAAATCACCTACAATCTATCGGTGTAGGGAAAGCAAAGTCATTGTGTCTGTTCCATTCATGTAACTTCACTTGTTAAAGTGCAGCGACGTAGTTCATACTGCTGCTCCAGCTGTGCGTCTTGGGACTTGGTAAGTGTTATGGTTTGTATGGTTCATAAAAAGCTGGGTCGTAAGTATATTAGATTCAAACATAACTTCCATACACATGATTTTTCAGCACATTAGTTCTTTCTTTACTCCAGTCTTACCTTTGTTCCTGCTCTCTTGGATATTTGCAGCACACATGCTTTAGCATTATTCCTCTTTCACCTGCAACACTCAAGTCTCAACAGTTCTGCTGTCTATCTTGAAGTTGTATTTGTCTAGTTTCTGAGTGATGACTAGGGAGTGGCTAGTCTCAGCCCTTAGAACAACAAAAGATACAAATCTGTACACTGTTAAAGGGGAGTTATGGTCAGTAATTGGAGTCTTGAGAAATCTTCAGTTTCTTTGTCTGTATTGGGTTATGCATAATTACATATAATTGTAAATCTAAATCAGTTTGCCCTTTGTTTCAATGCTCCCATGACTTAATATACATGATCCTTCATTTGTTTCATAGTAACTTTTGCCACTATTTGAAGTTAGTCAATACACTATAAGCTTGTTTAAAAATCAATCTCTAAGAACTTGTACAATAGTTTATGCACATAACCCAGAATATAGACAGAAAAGTAGACTTACATTTAAATGAGCTGTTTAGAATTGTCTCTATACACTGCTGGTATATTGCTGCTCCCACACCAAGATCCTTGTTATCATGGAAACTGCCAGAGTGAGTGTGCACGTCTTTAATACAGTGTACTCAGTCAGGAACTAGGAACTTTGTTCTTCATTGGTTGCTGAGCTTGTTGAAATCTGACACCACCTGTCTTATCTGTTAAGCAAGTAGAGTTACTGTGCAAACTGAGAAACTTGCTCAGTGACTAGGCATAAGGACAAATTTGTTTACCATTATACAATAATCAACCACTGTCAGAACCTTTTCTTAATCATGTTAATGTTCACTTTATATGCACATTTCCTGTTGCTGTGATGCGGAAGCATATTCAATAGAAATATAACTTGATTTTATATTCTCCTCTGCAGGTCTGTCCTGGGCCAGTCCTGGTAGGATGTTTCTGATGTTTCCCAAGCACCAGCTGTCAAGTAACTATTATAGCCACTGGTGTTTGGACCCCAGTCACTGAAGGTTATGGAAACCAGCTTCATCCAACATTTTCCTGAAGAAGATATCTGCCAGATTGTACCTATATTTTGTTCAGGTGATATGAATGAGCAGCAAGGTAACAGTGATCACAGATGATTCCTAACGCGGTAACTTGCCTCAGCTGCTCGGTACTCGTCAAACAGACACAGATGTGGGACACTATCTGAAGACCATGAACAGACTACATCTGGCAGTGTGTTAGAAAAGTGTTTCAAGGCTTTTTGAATGACTTTGCATGATTATGTGTTCATGTGTAACACATGAACACAAACCAATCTGTTCTTTGAATCTTAAAATATGCTCCTTTTGGGTGAGTTAGTACTGCATGTTCAATGGAAGAGATTGTGTCCTACAGGGTAACACTAATTACACTTTATTTCACACTACCTGCAAAGACTTGAATGCATCTGTTCCACTGCAGATTGACATAGCCAGAGCATATTTGAACAGTGACTCTTTCCACCATCCACACAGTGCAGCTAAGTATCAAAGGTTTTAATATATCCATAGATAAAGTAGATACAAACAATGTTAGGGTGAGTGCCGTAAATGTACGGCTGTGTCGTTTTGGTGGTTATCGGTTCATGTTTGTCTTTGTATTTACACTCAATAGATTATTGGACAGAAGAGGAACCTGACCCTGCAAAATGGGTGTCTGAAGTTTTATCCAAGTGGCTCTGGTGTTGTCTTGGACACTAACTTTGGCTTGATGCTGCATTATGACTGGAAGCACCATCTTCAGGTTGAAGTTGGCCCAGAGCTGTATGGAGTCCTATGTGGCTTGTGTGGAAATGCTGACCACAGCTCTTCAGTTGGTGCCCTTGCCTCTAATTGCATTGAGACCCACACTGGATTTTAATCTGACTGGTTGTAAGCAGCCTCCTACGTTGAAGCTTGTGGCGGGGGTGTCTCATGTCAATTGTGCATGCAAAGCCAAACCAAATCTTTTCCTAGCGCTAAAGGCAACACATTCAGAATTATGTGCACTGCTACAGAGAAGTGATGGACCTTTTGGAGCTTACCATTCATATATTGCTCCTGAGCCATTTTAGAAGTTGTGTAAACAGCCTTCATGTCAGTGGATCTAGCTCCTTGGGGCCAGAGTCCAAAACTGTAAACATTTAATCACCCCCACTCCTCATTTCAGGTAAATGGTCTGTGTTGAGTAAAGGCAAAGTGAAGCTCTACATGACTGGACACTCAAAGTGCAATGAGACTGATGTTTGGTGTTGCTGTGACTTACAGCGCTGACATCCTGACTGTCCAAATGCCAAGGATCTTCTGTGGCCTGTGTGGGAATTTTAATGCTAATCCAGAAGATGACCTGATACTTGATGATGAATCTGATATCCTTCAAACCATTAGATATTGGCAAACCAACAATGAACATGGATGTGCCTATGAAAGCTTCAGGCTGCAATCTACAAGATATGGCTCTCTATCAGGGAAAATATTTCTGTGGAAGGTTACTAGATAGAGGGAGCTTTCCAGAACGGCCATAAAACAGTTGATCCACAAGATTTCTATAACTGTTCTTGATCTGTTAAGGTAATCGCTGTCCTGTGTCAAATTCTGACCAGCTATGTTGCTGTATGCCAACAAATGGGAGCTATAGTAGATGAGTGGAGGACTTCCAACTTTTGTAGTAAGTAACCCTTGAGGATTTTTCTTTCTGATGTTAAATATGTAGCAATGGGAATTCCCCACCCCTTCAACTGTACACTAGACTCCGAGTGTGGCTGCCTATACAATGTTTATCATGATGTGAAATCCATGAGAGCTTCTATCCTGATGAACACTGTCAGCTGCATTGTCTGTATGGGCCATGACACAGTGCAGTGCACCGACCACATGTGTCCAGATGGAACAAAATTTGCCATCCAAGATGGCCTCAGGGCATGTCATGCATCACAACCTGTTCAATGCAGTTTTGGGTGGTAGACGCATCAGGACTTATGATGAACGTAGTTTTGACATCAAAACGGGAAGCTGCCGTTATGTTCTATCCCAGGTTTGTGATGAGGAAGAATTTGGCCAAATTATTATCCAGCAAGGACAGCTGTATCTCAGAAGCCATGGAATGAATATTTCTTTGGAGATGGAGCATTTTGGAAAAGTAAGCAGTTGTACTTTTACAAAAAATGTACAGATTAGTGTGCCTTTTTTTTTTTTTCAGATTGATGGAATTCTGTGGGGTCTAGCTGGGTCATATTACAATACTCTATTCTGGCTCGCTGACTCATGTTTTTGTAGATACTGGTGTGGTGGTTAGTTATGGAGGGCCTAATCTCATACAAGTAGTGATTCCTGACTCGCATAGAAAAGTGTGGCTTGTGTGGAAACAACACTGCTGTTGCTGCAGATAAAGTTGGCCTTAATGGCAGCCTTGCCATCATGTTTCTGTTGGCATCTTCCTGGTCACTTTCACCACCTGGAATGAACTGCTCTGAAGACTGATCTCTGTACAGTATGCAATGCTACCAGGGCAGCTGAATTTGCATCTGATGACATCCATGGCATGCTGCTCTCTTGCAGGATCGTTTAGTGAATGCCACTCCACTGTGGACCCACAGCCCTTCTTTCAGAACTGTGTGAATGACTTGTGTATGTCTAATGGAAATTAAGAATTGTTTTGCATCAATTTAAGAGAATAAACATTTGCATGTCAGGGCAGAAGCTGAAGTCAAACCATGGAGGAGTGAGAAGGGCCGTGAGTATAAATCTCAAATTATTTGTACTGTGGTGCTTAGTATAATGGTGTCTGTGTAAATTACAAATCTACACATGTTCATCTAATCTCTATACACTGTAGCTAGCTGGACTCTGTATGTGGCTGCTGTTAAGTGCTACTCTGTTAAGTAGCTACACATTATTTGGCTTCCACCGACATGTACATTTTCCCCTTCATCACAACAGTTAATGTATGATTTGTATTAATGCAGTGAAACTTCACTTGGCATCTGCTCTGATCTGAAACGTGCTGTTTTGCATGACTTCTGATACATCTGTTGGTTTCCTGAGGGTGTGCTGTTGTGACACACTTTCACGTGACTCCACAGCAAGTTCAGTTATAAACATGTTGAGCTAAACAAGAGATGTGCCATGAACTAGTCATGATGTGACTCATGTCTTTGTGAAACATGGATTTGCCTCACCTGAACATGTGACACATAATTAATCACAATCCTAGCTCTTTGTTATCCTGGGTGGCTGTTTTGCTCTGTTTAGAGAACAGTTGGATAACGCAGCAAAACAGTGACTCACTGTAGACTGGGGAGATATTGTGGGCTGAGGGATGCTCTGAGCAATGTAACTGCTCTGCCACTGCCACCATATTCTGTGAACCAACCTCTTGCCCTGAGGGAGAGAGCTGCACCCATAATAATACCTGGGGCTGTGTAAGGAAAGGTAAGCCTGGCTGGTTCTGCTGGGTTGGTGACATTTCCTTCCAGGCTAACTGTTTTTCATTCATTGTGCCATGCAAGAGTCACTGCTCTCACGTTATCAAATTGTCGCTTTGTTTTTCTGTAAGGGCTGTTTTGTAACTTCATTCACAGTACAAAGGTGTTTTATCTGTGTCCTGGCATTTTACCTGAAATGTGGTTAACCCCTCTCCCTTTTGAATTGTCATTATGTTCTTATATACTCCTACCTGCCCTCCTTAGCACTTCTGAATGAGTGTACTGTTTATCAATCACAAATAATCATGTACCCTTATAATTTTACTTGTCTTTGTGGAAGCCTGACATTCAAACGAAATGTGCCACAAATGTATGTGAATGGGTAATCGCATTTAAAGCCATCCTAAGAAAAGGGCTTTTCTTTTGTGACCAGATTATTTCTACTTTCACTCATTTAATTGAATTTTTTTTTTTTTTTTTTTTTTTTTGAAATGTCAGACCAAACTTTAACACTGCAATTGGCAATACATAAAAGATTTAAGTTGAACCAATTTGCCAAAGCTTACCATTGAGTTTGCTGACTTTCAAATACAATTTTGGCACCCCCTACAGGTTGATGGTGGCAAGAGGCACATGCCCTATCATTTAAGCCCCAGTGCACTGGCTTTCTCTTTGAGGCTACACACTTACATCTACACCAATGTGGGATTTGAATTTAGTCTCAGCATAGATGGCATAGTTAGCATTAGCCTCTCCCATAAATATGCTAATGGAACTTGTGGACTGTGTGGTAATTTCAACTCTGATCCAACTGACCTCACAGCATACAGGGGCATCCTGCTTTTTCAATATTTTGGAAAAGCTTGAAGAAGTGGGGAGAATACTTGATGTGTGGAGGGCTGTCGAGGAGGAAGCTGTCCAAAATGTTCACCTGAGCATCTGGCCTGGCTCTCTGACCTGGAGGCTTGTGGAAAAATTCTGGAAGTTAATGGGCCATTCAGACACTGTCATGGCAAAGTGGACCCCTCCAGCTTTTACAAGTACTGCGTCAGTGACCTGTGTCTTCATGGAGGTCTCCAGCTTGCACTGTCGTTCTCTGGCAGTGTACTGCTTTGTCTTTCCCACAAGGCTATAGTTTATGCCTGGAGGAGTCCTGGATTCTGCTGTGAGTGTTAATGTGCTCCCAGTTTTCTTGTGCAAGTGAATTAAATTAATATTGTCTGCAACTGTAATGGTTCTGTTTGGAGTGCAGCATCATTGCCCACCGAATTAAATATGGAGGGTTTGCAAATGCCTGTGCATAAACCTAATAATCACATTTATATTGATATGTATTTCATGACCATAATATGCATTTAAATATATTGCTGCCAGTACTTAGTAATGTAAAGTTCCCTTTGAGATTTGAATTTTATTTTATTTTTTTTTTTAAATTTATAAACTGATGTCTTTGGTATTAATGCCACAATCTTTAGGATTCTACTAAACCACTAGATGGTACTAATGCATCACTGGTCAACCCTAACAATTACAGAATTTTTCTGCCCTAGATGACTGACTTCTGTTTCTCTACAGACCTGTCCTGTCCCTTTATCAGTTACAATGCAAGTTCTACCTCTGTTCACCTTCGCCTCAGCTGGCAGAATAAAGCAGTAGAGATGCCTCTAAACACTTGGGAGAACTGCCTATATGAAGCAGTTTTAGTTCAGTGGCAGCCTGTGTGTCCAGCCAGTTTTCTGGCTGGATGTTTTCACCATGGAGAGTACCTCAGGACAGGAGCTGTCTACACATGAACAAAGCTGTTTGTCATGCTGGGGGAGACGTGACTTGTCAACCGCAGTGAGGGCAAGCACATCTACCTGCAAGTCAATAAAACGTATCTTAAGATGTCAACAGCTTTTCCTGGGAAAAATTCAGGCTTTCATAACCTTCAACGTGACTTATTGTTACTCTAACCTGTGCTGTAATTTTTCACAGCACACACTATTTCATTGTTTAAAAATGAGTTATTTTACCCAGGTAAATGGAGTTTACGAGAATCTGCCATTCTCCCAGAACAATATCGCCACACATCAGAAAAATGGATGGATAACCATCACGACCCTGCAGTCAGTTGAACTTATTTCAGACCTACAAAACCACATTCAGGTCAAGATCCCCCAACATTTATCATGAGACAACCTGTGGCCTCTGTGGAAACTACAATTATGATCCTTCAGATGACCTGCAGCTGCACAATTGCAACATGATTTCCGATATTGATGTTTTTGGACAGTCGTGGTATTGACTCATCCTGCAGCGACACGTGATAGCAGTTGTGAACTCTGTCGGTCTCCTGTGCCAGAGTATACTTCTGACCTGTACTGTGGTCTCCTCACCCGCACAAGAGGACCATTCTCTTCTTGTCACCATTTAGTGTACTCACAGAAATACTACTCGCTGTGCATGAAAAATCTCTGTATTGCAAAGGGACAACACTAGGCTCTGTGTGATACACTGTGGGCCTATGAGGCAGCATGTAAGGAAGCAGGAGGCATGGCTGACATCTGGACAAATGTCAGCCATGCCCCCCCAATTTACTTCAGAGCTTATCAGTGTCCTCAATTCAGCTACTACAGCCACTGTGCCAATGTTTGCTCCTCATTGTGTCCTGAGATTAGCAAGGCAGTGCAGTGTCCTGATGACTGAGGAAGGTTGCCAGTGTGATAGTGAACACCTTTTATGATGTCTACACCTGTGTACCAGCAGAGCAGTGGGGCTGCATTCAGGACGGGAGGAGGTTTATGGTTGGAACTAAATGGATTTGTGTGCAGTTTAATAGAAAAGTGACTTTATCTTGGAACGTTAGTTCATTTGTCTGCAAATTATCAAGTCTTATTCAAATATTTTACCTCTTCAGTAAAACCACTTACAAAAAAATGTGTTATCAAATGCATTCTAATATTTGTCTTTGTTTCCAGGCCTCTGAAAGCACACTTCTCCAAAACTGTACTGTTAACTGCACTTGTGGGCCTCTTCGTGTGTGTGTGTGTGAGAGCAATACTCTTGTCCTCCACTGCACAGTTGTATAGTTTTAGATGGAGTCTTGACTTGCCACAAGGATGGTGACCATTTAACCTAAAGAAACACTTTAGATGCTGATGTGCTTACTAATACATGTGCTGCTACTTAACATAATTAAAATGTTTATCTTTCTTAAAGCAGACCAAATCCTCGATCCTTGAGAGAAAATGTGATGAAACAAATGTTCTCTCAGCAACGGTGTGCCCATCTGTACGAGCCGTCGGGGTCTGTGTTGGACTTGGGGGTAGGAGGCACTACCACATCTTTGATGGGCTCAGCTATGACTTTGTGGGTACCTGTAGCTACCTGCTTGCAGCAAGCAAAGGGCCAGCATGTGGTTTGGCACCCTTTAGTGTGTCCAAGAATGACTTCAAAGGCAGCAGGGCTGTGTCCGCCACACAGGTGGTGACTGTACATGCTCACAGCTTGACAGTGAAAAGGACAGCAACATGTAAGTAAATGTCTGTTTCTTCGTGAAACTGCAGCTCAGATTTTACTACTGACTTGAGTCTTTTCAGGATAATGGTCAGCTGACTTACGTTCCTGTTAGTCTGCTGCAGGGTAAGTGTATGGGCTTTGTGACAATTTTAATGGTGATCTTCAGGATAAGTATCATGTAACTATACCTGGTTCCCCTCCTGTAAAGACAAGGATGGATCTTGCTATGTCATACAAGGTCTTTGATGGGGACCATAACTGTTCTACTGGTTGTAAACTAGATAAAGGGACCTTACTACCAGCTCCTGTGTCAGACACCTCTACTTACAGGAGGCAGTACGCAGTGCTCATGGATCAGGATGGTCCTTTGGCCTACTGCCATAGTCATGTCGATCCACATTCTTTCTATGAAAGTTGTGTAGTCAATCACATGCTTAAGACTTTCAAAAGTTGCTCTTGAACAGGCCATGAAGTTTTATTCCATAGTTTGTGAAGAATCCATGGATAGCTATTACAGTGAAGTTATAGTAGACTCCAAGAGCCAGAATATTTAACATGCCAATAAATAATTTCAGATGTACACTGTCCTCCAAACAGCCACTACACGACCTGTGGCTCAGCCTGTCCTCTATCCTGTGAATATAATGTCACGTTCTGTTATAGGATCTGTGTCCAGGGCTGTTTTTGTAACCCTGGCTTCGTCAGGAGTCCAGAGGGCTGTATGCGTCCTCATCAGTGTGGCTGCACAGACTCCAGAGGCAAATACCACAGCCTTAACTTAACTTTCTGGATCGCAGATAACTGGTCAACTTGTGGGCCAGCTACTGGAGAGGTCCATTGCCATCCAGCCCAATGCAACCATGGCAATGTGTTTGATGGGAACCAGTGTTTACCTTACAGGCAGTGTGGGTGTGTTCTCAATGATGTGTTTAAATATACAAGCTTAATGTTGCCGTGAAATGCTATACACATTAAAGGGAATAGATCCCAAATGCTGGTGCCACACATTGGGTGGGGTGATATGTAAGGAGGCAGCTTGCAACCAAGGCCAACAACCTAACGAAAGGTTGCTGGGGCTGTCATGATGGACCCGAAGTTTGTAAGGTCTGTGACAGCCTCCCGATCTCTACACTCAGTGGGCAGCATTTGTGTTTGGAGCCTTAGTTATCTTGCAGTCTGATGTCACTCTGTGATGAGGACAGTGCACAGTGGTTCAGCCTGGTCTCATGGCTGGACTTTGGGATGGCAGCTTTTTCAGGCTTGTCACTGTATTTGATTCTCCTGCATGGATTATCACTTGCCATACAGGAAGGCATGGTGAAGGCATGACTTAACTTATGATTTTAATTGCCATCCACTGAAACATTAAAAAATAAATAAATATTCCAGAGCATGTCTTAACTCAGTTTGTCTCCACAGGTGAATGGACACTGTTTCCCTCCCTTACACTCTCATCAGGGGTGTCCCTGTCATCTGGTATCAACCAGGACAAGTCACAGGTCACAGTGATCCAAAGAAGAGATGCTGGTATGGAGTTGGAGCTGGAGATTGAAATTGGTGTTACTATGGTGACAATGAAGGTCATTCTCTGGTACTCAAATTGTGTGGTCTCTGTGGAAACCTCAATGACCTACATTCACACAGATCAGTTAAGTCACGGGTTCTCCCCGACTTTCCTGACTAGTAAGAAATCCCCTCCATAACAGTGGCGTATGTGCATTCACTAATAACTGTTTGAGATTGAAGTCAGTAATTAATATTTTCTTTTTTTACAGTGGCTTCACTGGATGATAACTGACCCACTTTAATGTCCTTATGTGTTGTTGCATGTCTCTTAAATACATAAAACAATTTAAATAACTTTGTCTGTCATTTAATTTGATAGGCTTTCTCTTCCCATGGATTATACATAATACTGGCAGCAGTCTTATCAGTTTGTCCCATACACCTTTTTTAAACAAGATCATCCCTGGTCAGTATTGACTTACATTCAATGTGTGTACAGTAAAGCAGGCCTACTGTTGCCCTGCCCAAGGGCTTCTGACCACATTAACACCAGTTAAATATTTGAGGGGCTTATTTTATCATTTTTAAAAACAAAATCTTATGCAAACTATTAGCAGCCAAGTTATATTTACATTGCTTCAAGAGATGATTGTTGCAGCCTTTACTACAGGTTATTCTTGGGTGGCACACAAAACCAACAGAAACCTGTTTAACATTTCGCAGAAATGTTTAAGATCAGTTCCATGATATCAACTAATTTTTGCAAAAACTAGTATGGACTGTCTAAAAGGACACTATACCATTTGTTTGTATGCTGTGTATTTTTTTTAATCCAAAAATGTATTAAAATTAATATAAAAATACTAAATGGTAGAGCATTTTGAGGGTGGTGCAACTACAGAGGGTAATTGACCATATTGTCACAATGTGTTATTCATAATATATATATATATAAACGCTTGCTAAATTATACTCGCAACACAACTTATTTCTACTTTGTAGTGGAAATCAGTGGGGGAAAATGCATGTTTTTTTTTTTTTGTTTTTTGGGGTTTTTTTTGTCCTAGAAAAACATGCATACATGTGTAATATGTTTTGTGTTCCTCAAAACCCAGCCCCATTATCAAACTGAACTGATGTCTGCTCAGAGACTCTTGGGTAACTTTGAAGATAAGTTGTGATTTTGGTCTTATCACATTCTTGCCTTGCCCAGTTGAAAATGGATAATATTATTTGGTTACACCAGAATATACAGTGTAGCTGAATGTGGGTAAATAAAAAATAAAATAAAATTGACCTATATCTGCCTGGTGTTATATATTGAATGGCTAATGAATTTTAGTTTAAGTAAGTTAAAAACAGACTGGAACACATTGAATAAACAAAAAAAACTTAAAAACTCTAATGATACTATGATTAATGCATTAATGATATATTTTTTGTCATTTTCAATGTTTTAGAAATTGTATAGCTAAAACAGGAAAATATGGTTTCTAAAGATGGTTCTCCAGGTTGATTATTTTCCCACAAATACATAATTTAGTATTACCTATAGCTACAATTTATCTTCTACACCAATATAATTTAAGAGGTTCATACAAGGATTCTCAACAAATTCATGGGAATAAATGGTCATGTACATGTCACTGGGTGCGTTATTAAAGCAAGAGATGAATGAGTGTATTTGGTATTGCACCTTACACCTATGTCAACATAGGTGTATAGGTGTAACACAGTTCATTGCCAAGTTCTGCCTTAATTTGTTTTAGAGGAAGGGTATTTTTGAAGTCATACTTATTATCCAACAGGTATGAAATTAGGGGTTTTGATTGGTTGTGCCTTTTCCATCAGATCATATAAGAGGATGAAGCTATAAAAAAATCACTCTTTATTCTTGGCAGGTAAGCACTCTTCACTCTCAGATTATTTATGTTGATTTTTTTTTTTTTTTTTTTTTGTCAAAATACTCAAAATAGTTAAACAAGAATTTCTGTCTTTCAGCCATGGGTACTCTCTTGCTGCTTTGTGCTCTGGGGGCAACACTCAGCTGTAAGTATAATTTGGCATATTTTACTGCGACAGGATACATTTAAATGTTTCTCCTTTCAACTTGACGTCTGTTAAAATGAACAAACTGAAAATCGTTCTCTTCTTTAATATCCATCAACAATTTTGGCCATCGTTAATGACTATTAAACCTGACAAAATGTGGCATAGCTCAGTATATCAATCACAACACCGTTCCTCAGTGCTTGGCCCAGAATTGCCCAGCAGGACGTGAAGCCAAGTGATCGCTCTGTTTGAAGAAATTAATCTAGGTTGTCAACCTCCTCAATTGAAAGCATTGTTGTGCAGCCATACCAAGTGCTTGTGTGAATGAAGCAGAATGTTAAACAGGTGAAGAATTTGAGACTGCAGCACATAAAGGATAGACATCTAAATTGAAATTTGCTTTTGTTGGGAATAGCATTTACTTTCAGCTGCTATTGAGTTGCAACTATTATACTGAATGGGAGAAACACGAGTGTAATCTAAATCCCCCAGGCCCTGACTGAGCCCAGAAAATGTTCTTTTCACAGAATAGGCACAGATATTGATAATATTTCCATTATGCAATTATATTGTCTGTGAAAGTGACTTATTGAGTGCTGCTGAGAGGCAGTCAAGTGACTATTCCTCCGTCTAAATCTCTCACAATGGTTATCAAGAAAAAACGCTATCCATCCATTACAGACTAGCATTCATCCCTGCTTTTTAACTTTGAAATAAATGTATTTTTCAGTCACTTTCTCTTTGGTGTCATATTGTTTCTTTGTACTGTGTATGCGATCCAAGAAGTATCAAGCCAAGTTTGAATTGCCAGTCTGTGAATCCTTTGATTGCTTTGGCACAAATGGTCTCATTCATTTCCTAATGCTTTTTTGACACATTTTCTCCATATACAGGATTTGAGAAGCACAATTTTGTACCTGACTACTTCACTTTAGGTAACTCTTGTTTTGACATGTTTTTTTTTCTGTTTGTTTCCTTGCTCTTGCCCTGTCTGCCAGGTCCATCTAGTGCTGGATGGGCAGGAACAGAATTTGCCTTGTCATTCATGGAAAATTATGTTCCACATTACGATACTCCACGCTTTCAACTCTATATCACTGCTCTACAGACCAATGCTAAAGTGACAGTGGAAGTGCCCCCCTTGAACTTCAAGCAAAAGAAAACCCTAAATGCTGGAGAAGGGGTCACTGTCATTCTCCCTACGAGTGTTGAGATGTATGGCAGTGTGAGGTCTCCCAACACAGTGCGCATTGAAGCCTCAGCAGATGTGACAGTAACCTCCTTCAGCTACAAGCTATATACAGCAGATACCTCTGTTGTTTATCCCACTACTGACTGGGGTACAGAATATTTCATCTTTACACCTGCTGCTTCGCCCTATGGTTCCCATAAAGAATTCTCTGTGACAAATGGAAACCAGATCAATAAAGTAGAGATTTTCCCACAAGGCTCAATCAACTTCCAGGGTCATGTCTATGAGAGTGGCAGCCATATGGTAATAGATCTCCAGCCATATGAGAGTGTCCAGCTCCAGAGCTGGCATGACCTTTCTGGCACTAGAGTTGCCTCTCAGCACCCTGTTGCTGTTTTCACGGGTCACACTTGCACCTGGCGCTTCTCGAAATGTAACCATGTGTACGAACAGCTACTGCCAGTGACCAGCTGGGGATCCAGCTTCATTGTGCCTCCTCTGAGCTTCCAGAATAGATATGATAGCCTTTTCCTCCAGGCCTCCCAGCCCTCCCGAATTACCGTCCAATATGGAAACCGTGAAGATGCTTTGAGTTTGACTAGAGGACAGACAATGGAGATCCACTACCATGATCCTGAAACACTGTCCATTCAGGCTGATCATGGCATCCAAGTCCTCCTACTCTTCAATGGCATTAAATTTGGCTGGCAGAAATACTATGACCCTTTCTTGATGACTATCCTGCCCACGGACCGATTCTGCTCCTCCTACTCACTAGGGGCTCTTGAGAACTTTGAAAATAAAGCCCTGATTGTGGCACACACCACTGCAATGGCAGAGCTGCGTATTGATGGTGCAAACTTACCCCGTGATGTTCAGTGGAAAAAGGTTGCAGGGACAGATTTCTCCTGGGCAGAAATGTCCTACAAAAAAACCTCTGGCAACGACAAACACATTGTGTCCAGCTCTGGTTCCAGCTTTGTGGTCTACAGTATAGGAGTCAGCCAGATGAATGGATATGGCTCCCCAGCACAATGTGTAAAGCCAGGTAAATGGCGCTATTCCTCATTTAGAAAAAAAAAATATATATATATGGTACACAGTATATTGACTCAAGTGATAATATTATATTGCAGATAGATGAACTGAAATGATGTGAACATTAACTTAATATTCTTTGTTTTTTCTAGTATCTTTGTCCTGCAGCAGTATCACCTGCAGTGCCAATGAGGTGTGTGAGATGAATGGAGGGTATCCCTCTTGTGTCCCCAAGCCAGTGGAAAGCAAGCCTGGTACCTGCTCGGCCATGGGAGATCCTCATTACCGTACCTTTGACGGACGGCACTATAACTTCATGGGTACCTGCACATATGTCATTGCTAAAAACTGTGAAAAGGATAATCTCCCAGCCTTTGAAATCCTTGCCCAGAATGAGAACAGAGGAAGCCTCAGGGTGTCTTATGTTGCCCTGGTTACAGTGAAAGTGTATGGCATCAGCATCACAGTAGTTCGGTCTGAAACAGGTCGTGTGAGGGTAAGGATTTCTATTTATCTTAGTAAAATCTTGTTATTTGATATGTAAATATCTTAATTAAATTGTAAGTAATATTTAATTCAGTGTATTCTGATCATTAGTTTTGTTTCTTTGCATGACACATTAAAATTCATACATTTAAATCAGTTTGAATGTAATGCCCCCATAATGTATTTTCTGTTTTCTTTTGTGCAGATTGACAACACTCTGTGGAGTTTGCCAGTAGCCTTGAACAAAAACAAACTTAAAATGTTTCACAGCGGTCGCTCTGTGGTCATTGAGACTGATTTTGGCCTGACTGTCCGATATGATTGGGAACACTATCTTGTGGTCACTCTGTCTGGTAGTTATGCTGGTAAGACTTGTGGTCTCTGTGGCAACTTCAATGGCAACCCTAATGATGATTTCACCACACCATCTGGCACCCAGGCAGATGGGGCTGTGGCATTTGGGAGCAGCTGGAAGGTTCCAGGGTTGGTGAAAGATGCTCTGTGCAGAGATGACTGTGTGGGTGGATGTGAACATTGTGAACACAGCCTGATGAAAATGTGGGAGGGTGAGTTGTTTTGTGGGCTAATCACACTTGTAGTCAATGGGCCATTCAGCAAATGTCACACCATCATTGACCCACAAACTTACCTGGAGAACTGTAAATATGATGTATGCATGGGAGGTGGCCTTAGACATTTCCTTTGCAGGGCACTGGAGGCTTACACTGAAGCCTGCCAACTTGCTGGAATCCAAGTTCAAGATTGGAGAAAGATGGCAAAATGCCGTAAGTAATATCAGCTACTTCAACTTCCATGGTTTTCTCTCATTATTGAGCAAAGAATTTATCACACTCTATTCTCATTCTTCTCCTTAAAGCTGCCAAATGTCCAGCCAACAGCCACTATGAGCTCTGTGGGAATGCCTGTCCTGCCACTTGTTCTGATCCGAATGCTCCCTCCAAATGCAAACGCCCATGTGTGGAGACATGCACCTGTAACACGGGCTTTGTTTTGAGCGGAGGTCAGTGTGTGCCTGCCACTCAGTGTGGTTGTACCTATGAGGGTCGATACATCCCTGCTGGAGAGTCATTCTGGGCTAACCAGAGCTGTCAGAAATGGTGTAAATGTGTTGCTGGGAACAGACAAGTTGAGTGCCAGAATAAAGGCTGCAGGGCAGGGCAGGAGTGCCGGGTAGTTGATGGCATAAGAAAGTGCCAAGCTCTTTCCCACAGCACCTGCCAGGCCACAGGTGATCCCCATTACATGACTTTTGACAAGACAAGGTTTGACTTCCAGGGAACGTGTGTCTACCAGCTAGTTGCACTCTGCTCCAAGGACCCAGACCTAGTGCCCTTTGAAGTGCTGGTGCAGAATGACCACCGGGGCAGCAAGGTGGTCTCCTACACCAAATTAGTCGAGGTCAAGGTGTATTCCCTCAGCATTGTCATTACGAGGACACACAAGGGCCTGATTATGGTACGAACTGCATAAACTTTAGTATGTGCAAGAGTTATTTGGTTATGTTTTCTTCTAAACATTTCATGATAGTATGTAAGTATGACTATGTTCTCCTCCAGGTGAATAATGAGCTGGTCAATCTGCCTGTGACCCTGGCTGGAGGGCAGGTATCTGTGTATAAGAGTGGCTGGTATGCTGTTGTCACCACAAACTTTGGCCTCAAAGTCTCCTTCAACTGGGAAAGTGCAGTGTTTGTAACTCTACCCAGCAATTACATGGGAGCTGTTTGCGGCCTCTGTGGCAACTACAACGGCAAATCTCAGGATGACCTGATTCCAAAGAACGGTGACAAAGCTGTCTCACCAGCAGCTTTTGGTACCAGCTGGCGAGTGGCTGAGATCCCAGGCTGTGTCGAAGGTTGTAAAGGGGTGTGTCCCGACTGTGACATTACCCAGAAGGTTCAGTATGAAAAAGGAGATTTCTGTGGCATACTGAGAGACCCCAATGGGCCCTTCCGTGACTGCAAGGCTAAGGTGGACCCGGATGGCTACTTTAAAGACTGTGTTTATGATGTTTGTCTGTATAAAGGCAGAAAAGATGTGCTGTGTCAGGCTATTGCTGCATATACATCTGCCTGCCAGGCTGCGGGGGCCAAAGTGTACAGCTGGAGAACCAATCACTTCTGTGGTGAGAAATGCATTCACTTTAAAATCATTTACATAACGGGCTAAGTGAGAATTATATACTGTAGCAGTATATAGTATAAACATACTATACTGTTCTGTATTCCTACCCCTTGTTTATGTTTACTTAAATGGGTTTTTTCCTTCAGGGATTTTATGAAGTTTGGTAATAACTGCCAACATTTGCCTTTAAATGTGTCTAATAAACTGAAATAACACATTGTCTTTTATGTCCCTTGTGTACAGCGGTGAAATGTCCACACAACAGCCACTATGAAGTTTGTCCAACTGGCTGTCCTTCCACTTGCAAAACTCTGAGCCCTCCTCGAGGCTGCGAGGCTCAATGTAAGGAGGGCTGTTCCTGTGACGAGGGGTACATCCTCAGTGGGGATATCTGTGTTCCCTTCTCACAGTGCGGCTGCTTCTACAACGACCGCTACTACCACATCAGTCAAGTGTTTTATCCCGATGGCCAATGTCAGGAGGAGTGCAAATGCACACAAGATGGAGTGGTAATTCATATTGAAACGAAAAAATTAAAATAGAAGTGATATTACTTTGATCGTGGCTCAGTGTGAACTTGCAATATGGCATTCATGTTGTTTGGATTTTAATTCTGTCTTTTCTCACCTTTTTCCCCAGGTTGAGTGTAAGAAGTTCTCATGTGGCCCTAATGAGAAGTGTAAAGTAGAGAATGGCATCCAAAAATGTCACCCTGTTGGTAAGGGTGTCTGCCATGCATCTGGTGACCCCCACTACCGCTCTTTTGATGGGCGACTATTTGATTTCCAGGGTACCTGCACCTACACACTCTCTAAGAGCTGTGGCCTGGAAGGCACCCACCTGGTGGCTTTCTCTGTTGAGGTGGAGAATGTGCAGTGGAACCAGATGGTGAACAACAAAGTGGTGTCTGTCACTAAGCTGGTTGCTGTGGAGGTCTATGGCCTCACTCTCATCATGAGGAACAACATGTTTGGAGTCCTGGTGAACACTTATTCCATATTTGAACCAGATCCATGTTTTTAGCTTGTATCATGTAGTGGCAGATAGTAGAAAACCTGAAGGATTTAAAACTAGTTTGTAAATATGTAATCACTCATCAGCAGTTCATTTTTTAAAATCTAACTTTTGCCTTTTTTTTTTTCTTTTTTAGGTGAATGGAGTGTTTAACTACCTTCCCCTGAATCTTGATGATGGAGCTGTGCTTGTCTACCAAGAAGGCATACATTATGTTATTGCAACAAATTTTGGACTGCTTGTCACTTATGACCTGGTCTACTATGTGACAGTCACAGTACCTGGCAATTACCGTGATAAGGTCTGTGGCCTGTGTGGTAACTTCAACAGTAACCAAAAAGATGACTTCCAAATGCCCAACCGCCAGCTCACCGACAATGTGAATGTGTTTGGAAAGTCATGGAAGGTCACCATCCCTAATGTGGTGTGTGAAAATGGCTGTGAAGGCAATTACTGTCCTAAATGTGACCCAGCTCGCAAGGCTGTGTTTTCAAAGACCACTTACTGTGGTATTGTTACAGCACCCAAAGGTCCTTTTGCAGTCTGCCATAGTAAACTAGATCCAAAGCCATACTTTGATGACTGTGTGTTTGATGTGTGTGCTTCCAATGGGGATGGAAAGGTGCTGTGCAACAGCATAGCAGCTTATGCCTTTAACTGTCATATGGCAGGAGTGGAAGTCAAAAACTGGAGGACAGCTTCATTCTGTCGTGAGTGAAAAACAGAAATTCACCTCCTTTTGTCCTCAATCAACCTTTTATTGTTCTCTATCATATCAATAGTGTGAACATTACATATAAGTGCATGCCCTTTTTTAATATACCTTTTCAATTCCTTGTGATTTTTCATTTCAGCCATGAAATGCCCAGCCAACAGCCACTATGAGGTGTGTGCAGATGCCTGCTCTGCATCCTGCCCAGGCCTCACAGAGATAGTCCAGTGCTCCACCAGCTGTACGGAGGGTTGTGAATGTAATGATGGCTTCTTATTCAATGGACAGATATGTGTTAAGGAGACTGAGTGTGGCTGCTATGACAATGGGAAAACTTACATGGTAAAATTCATCTCTACTGTACAAACATTTCATATACTGTAATGTACAACATATTGCTTTTTAGTGTTTTAAGCAAATGCCTATAGCAACTCATGCTGATGCTCATGACTTTTTCCGCCATGTTGAACACTAGCCAGTTGGGTCTTGTATATGTGCACAGAGGATTTCTCATAATATTTACGTAGCAGATTATATCTAAAGTTGTGCATCTTAACAAAGTGGAAAGAGGGTGAAATAACATGCATCCTTCTTGAACCTGCTATTTCAATTGTGTTATTCTTTTGTGTGTAATGAACCTGCTCTGCATCCCCAGCCTGGTGAGGTTGTGTACGAGAAGGACTGTGACACAAAGTGCACCTGTAATCCAGCAACAGGCCTCTTCTGTCAAAAACACTCCTGTCCTCAAAGCACGAAATGCATGATCAAGAAAGGAATACTGGCATGCTACAATATAGGTAGGACAAATCACTGTATATTAATTTATCCAACTTTATCTGTTCTTAACTTGATTAACTGTCTAATTACTCTTTACAATAAATGTGCAGTCAATTTTAAATTAGTACTGAGTTGTAACTGTCCAATTTCCCTTTGTTTGTCCTGTGTAGATCCCTGCAAAGATGCCAATTGTCGTGTCAAGGAGACGTGCCATGTTAAGAAGGGTGAAGCCGTGTGCATCCCCAACTACACAGGCATCTGCTGGGCCTGGGGTGACCCCCACTACCACACATTTGACAGATACAACTATAACTTCCAAGGCACCTGCAAGTATGTCATTTCCAAGACCTGTGGAAATCTGGATGGTCTACTGCCATTCTTAGTCTCAGAGAGAAATTATAACCGAGGAATCACTGCGGTTTCCTATGTCAAGGAGGTATATGTCTCTGTATATGGGTACACCATCGTCTTGGGCAATAACCAAATTGGTCAAGTCATGGTAAGATTTTAGTTACTAGTCTGATGTGTTTGACCTGTAGTATTTCAGTATGTGTGTGTATGTATATATATATATATATATATATATATATATATATATATATATATATATATATATACACACACACTGTATTTATTAACTACTATACTGTGCTTATTTATATAGGTGGATGGGGAACTGCTGAATCTACCAGTACAACTGGGTGATGGTGAAGTGTCAGTGCATCAAATCGGTTTCACTGCAGTGGTGCAGACAAATTTTGGCCTGGTTGTCAGCTGGAACTCATGGGAACTCATCATTAAGCTACCAAGTAGCTACTTTGGTAGTGTCTGTGGTCTTTGTGGTAACTTCAATGGCAACATTGGTGATGAGCTTCAGAATCCAGCTGGAAAAGCTGTCTCATCAGTGATAGAGTGGGGCAAGAGCTGGCAAACACCTGATCAGGACAAGGACCATCCTTGTTGGGACACATGCAAAGAAAAGTGTCCAACGTGTGATGGTAACCAGGTTAAACTCTATGAGACTGAGGCATACTGCGGGGCTCTCACAGCCAAGACCAATGGTGTGTTTAAGAAATGTCATGGAAAATTGGACCCCACGGCCTTCATGAACAACTGTGTGTATGATTTATGTCAGACTAAGGGAGACAAGAGGATGCTGTGCCAGGCATTGGCGTCCTACAATAAGCAGTGTCTTGAGGAAGGAATAATAATCAAGGACTGGAGGAATAAGTTTGGCTGTCGTGAGTATTTTCTGAGGTTTTTTGTTCAATATCTCAATCAAATATTTAATGTTTTTGGTTAATGCTATGAAATTCAATTTCTATCCAGCAATGAACTGTCAGCGCCACAGCCACTATGAAGAGTGTGTCAGCCCATGCCAACCGTCTTGCCCGTTCCCTGAACAAAAGCAGACCTGCAACGGTACCTGTGTTGAGACCTGTGTGTGCGATGCAGGTTATGTTCTCAGCGCTGGTGTCTGTGTGCCTGCTAAAACATGTGGCTGCTCCTATCAGGGTCGCTATTACAAGCCAGGCCAGCACTTCTGGGCCGATGAGGCCTGTGGACGTCTATGTGAGTGTGATGCAACCCTGGCCATGGTGACATGCCACGAGGCATCCTGCTCTGCCAAAGAGAAGTGTACCATTGAGAATGGAGAGCGTGCCTGCCGAGCCATCAGTCAAGCTACATGCACAGCCTCAGGTGACCCACACTACCGCACTTTTGATGGCCGCAGGTATGACTTCCAGGGAACATGTGTATATCAGCTGGTGGGATTGTGCACTCAGCAGCCTGGGCTAGAGCCATTCAAGGTGACTGTGCAGAACAACCACCGGGGAAGCAAAGCTGTGTCCTACACAAGGACTGTCATGTTTTCCATATATGGAATCACCCTCACCATCAGCAGAGAATACCCCTACAGGGTCCTGGTGAGTATGGATAATGTGAAGCATACAAGCATAAGAGATTGAATGGTAGATTTGTTTTTATGTGGATTTTTGGAGTGAAATGAAGTGAAACACAGCATGTAGTTACAGTACTGGAAATAAAAACAGGACAGATATTCTGAGCCTCATACAAATTAGGGGATGATCTGATAATGCCTTCTGTCATTGTGCTAATTCTGACATCCCTCGTGCTCTTCTGCATAAAAATGTAATTACATATTAAGGACCACAGAATTATTAAATCTTTAATCTCCTAAAATTATTCCTCCCTCCCTCCCTCCTTTGTTTTTTTCTCTTCAGCTCAATGGGAATCTTGCTAGGTTGCCAGTGGATTACAATAATAAGCTGGTCGTGTTTCTCAGTGGCTGGACAGCTGTTGTGGAGACAGTTGCTGGTATCACTGTGACCTTTGACTGGCGGAGCACGGTGAGCGTCACTCTGCCGAGCAACTACCAGGGTGCAGTCTGCGGTCTGTGTGGCAACTACAATGGAAATGGTAAGGACGATATGACAATGCGAAATGGCCAGATCGCCCCTGATGGAGCCAAGCTGGGGGAGAGCTGGCAGGTGGCCCTCGTACCAGGCTGTTCATCAGTCTGCCAGGGGGCATGGTGCCAGGCCTGTTCAGACTCCCAGAGGAAAGAGTACCAAGCCCAGAAATACTGTGGTATTATAGCTGACAAAGCAGGGCCTTTCAGAGATTGTCACAGGCATGTGGACCCTGCCCCTTACCTGGAGGATTGTGTGTATGATGTCTGTCATTATCATGGTCACCATGGATCAGTCTGTGATGCAGTGGGAGTGTATGTCTCTGCCTGTCAGAGCCGAGGAATCACCATCCAGTCCTGGAGAACAGATCATTTCTGTCGTGAGTTTGTGCTTGTATTTTCATTTTATGTTTTCATATTTCAAATCATTTATTTCACAATATATAATTCATCCTTTACCATGTTCCTCTCCCACTCTTCTCTCTGTCCCACAGCAATGGTGTGTCCAGCTAACAGCCATTACACCCTGTGTGCCACGGGTTGCCCAGAGACCTGTGCCAGCTTAATCTCCCACATCGTCTGTCATAGGCATTGTGCAGAAGCCTGCGAGTGTGACAAAGGCTACCTGCTGAGTGGGGGTACCTGTGTGCCTGTGAGAGACTGTGGCTGCTCATACAGTGGTCACTACTACAGGACAGGAGACGTTTTCTACCCTGAAACCAAGTGTATGGAGCAATGCACCTGTGGAGAGAATGGTGCAGTGTCTTGCCAGAAAGCCAAGTGCCGTCAAGGAGAGATCTGTAAGCTTGTGAATGGAGTGAAAGGCTGTCACCCTGAGGGGCAAGGCAAGTGTGTCGCATCTGGTGACCCTCATTACATTTCCTTTGATGGACGGAGATTTGATTTCCAGGGTACCTGTGTCTATGTACTGGCCAAGGTTTGTGATGATGATCATGGCCAGCTGACACCATTCACTGTAACTCAGGGGAATGAGAAGTATGGAAATGGAAAAGTGGCTGTTACCAGGTCCGTTGCAGTTGAAGTCTATGGTTTTGTCATTTACATCCAGCAGGGAATGCCATGGAAAGTTATTGTGAGTTCAACACCTTCACTTTTGTGTTTACATTTGAACATGCTTATTTATTTTGAAAGAAAACTGTCTTACTGTGATTGAACTCCTCTCCTCTCCTCTTTCTTCGTTCAGGTGGATGATGAATTCCTAAACCTTCCTCTCTCCCTGGATGATGGGCGTCTCAGAGTCACACAAGAAGGCCGCAGCATAATTGTCCGAACAGACTTTGGGCTGACAGTCCTCTATGACACTGTCTATTATGTTGAGGTGATCGTGCCTTCTACGTACCAGGATAAGATGTGTGGTCTCTGCGGGAACTATAACAAGAATGGTGCTGATGACTTTATCCTTCCTGGTGGCCAAAAAACAAAAAATGTTGATGACTTTGGGAAGGCGTGGGTGGTGGACCTACCAGGGTACGTTTGTGGTGGCTGTGGAGGACAATGCCCAGTATGTGAGCAGGCCAGGGCTACATTGTACAAAAAACCAGACTCCTGTGGTATTATAAGTGAACCTAATGGGCCTTTCAAAGCCTGCCACAGTAAAATTGACCCAGCAGTGTATGTGTCTCATTGCGTGTTTGACGTGTGTGCGATGGATGGCAACAAAGATAC
This sequence comes from Rachycentron canadum, assembly GCA_038496675.1. Taxonomy (NCBI): domain Eukaryota; kingdom Metazoa; phylum Chordata; class Actinopteri; order Carangiformes; family Rachycentridae; genus Rachycentron; species Rachycentron canadum. Next base: position 25,726,598 of record CM076653.1, read on the forward strand.
TCTGTGCAACAGTGTGCAGGCCTATACTTTGGCCTGCCAAAGTGCAGGCGTTCAAATCCAACCATGGAGGAGCAGCTCTTTCTGCCGTAAGTTACACATGACTGTATTGTAGCTGACAGAGTGTCCATATTTTTATTTTATATTTCAGTTGCAAGTAGAAATTTCTTACAAATGTCTTCTTCTCTTGTAGCTGCTTCCTGCCCCCCACACAGTCACTATGAGGTGTGTGCCAACACCTGTGGTGGAACGTGTGCCAGCTTTATTTACCCATTCTCCTGTTCTGAAAGCTGTTTTGAAGGATGCCAATGCGATGCTGGCTTTGTATCTGATGGCATCCAATGTGTTCCCTTGGACAACTGTGGGTGTGTGTACGACGGCAAATATCTGATGGTAAAACTTGTGCTAAGACATTACTTTGTTGTCATACATAGAGACTGTAATTTAAAGTTAGTCATGAAAAAAAGAAACCTATTAAAAATGACTATGAAAAAATACTTTCTGTTCTTGTTTTATTATTTGCATATGAATAGAGATGTAACACATTCAACTTTTTTGTTTTAACATCATATACAATATGTGTTTGCAGGTGGGCCAAGCAGTGGTGGACAAAGACTGTAAGTCCAAGTGTGTGTGCCATGCCTCTGGTCTGGTGAAGTGTGAAAAGCAGCCCTGTGACAGTCAGGAGGTTTGTGGTGTAAAAAACGGAGTGAGAGGTTGCCAGGTCAAACAAGGCCACTGCAGCATCAGCCAAGTTGGCCACCTCAGCTCCTTTGATGGCATGTCTGGAGCCATAGGAGCTCAAGGGGCATTTGAAGTGGCATCTCTGTGTGATGAGTCCGCTAAGCTGTGGTTCCGTGTGGTTGTGGACGTCAGGGTCTGTAGTAAAGGGGCATCTCCCACTGTTGCCACTGTGTATGTGTTCTTCAAGGAAACCATTGTTGCAGTCAACAGCCAACATGTGACCTGGGTGAGAGAAGCTTTAAACCACGACAGTAATCATTCTGATGTAGATTTGTTTTCCCTCTGTCTCAATTCATTTTGTGTTCCTTCTCCTTCTTCTTCTTTCCCCATCTTCATGTCATCCAGGTAAATGGCAGGAAAGTGTCTCTTCCCAGCAAAGTGTTGAGTGAAGTATCTGTCAAAATCTCAGAGAAGACTGTGATCATCGAGAGGGCATCTGCTGTGAGGGTCACCTACTCTGTCTCACAGGAGGTCAGCGTCATTGTTGACAACAACTTGTCCGGAAAAATGTGTGGTGCCTGTGGCAACTACAATAACAACTCCAAAGATGATATGATGGCTGCAGATGGGAAAATTACCACTGATGTGTCTGTGGTTGTCGGCTCCTGGAGCGCTGGGGACTTTTCTAGATGGTGAGTATAAGAAAGCTATACTTTAACATTTCCTCTGTATTAATTTAATATGTGATGATACATTGCTACATTTAGGGCTATGATAATGATAGTCATTTGCTATGATACATGCTCTGATCACAAGCCACCTGATGTTAACTTTAATTGTTTGAATTGGATAACAACTTTGTCTGCTCATCTATGCTTTTAACCTACAATTGTATTTAGAGTAGAAGTTTCAGTCTTGAACTCTAGCTTCCCCTTTATTATACAAACTGCAAACTTAATTTGACCACTGAAATAATCAAGTACAGATCAGCAAGAGATGGGACGGTGCTAGGACCATTCAACCGCTTATTCTCTTAACAGCAAGAACTAAACAAGGAGTCCATGGAGCCCTTTTAAAGGAATGAGAGTGTGGTTTTTAATTGCATTTGATCCAATTTAATTAAGAAATGCCAGAGAATCCCCTATGGTAATTACTGATTAAAAAGCAGGTGAGGCTGACAGGCATGGCCATCAAAAGCTACCAAGCTTGCAATCCAATCACTGCTTGTCATCCAAGGACACTTAAGACTCATCTGGGTGCAATATTAATTTGAGCGCTCATCTTTAGTTCTGTGTTCTAGCCTTAAGTCAGTCCCTTAGAGAATTAAGTTTTGTGTGTCCCCCTTTCTTTCTTCATTTGGGTAGTCTTTTTTTTCTCAACACCAGACCCTAAACACAAAGGAAAATACTCCCAAGAATCAATTCTGCTCCTAAATGTTTGCATTTACCTTTAAAATACAATGTTCAGAAGTGTTGCTTGTAATCTCTGCTGTGCCTGAGTGAACATGTCTTTACCTTGTTCCAGTGCCCTTTGAGTGCAATTTTTTCTTTTTCATTTCAGTGGCCTGTAGAGATGTTGGCTCTCTAGCGATGGAAAGCATCTGTTATAGAGGTAAAAACTAAACTTGTTTCCTCTCAATCCCGTGAACCGATGTTTCCCCATGACAGAAACAGCTGTGCAATGTAGTTTTACATCCCTGATTGTTCTTCCCATTAAACAGGATAAATAAGATTGTGAAGTTGTTCAATAGTTGACTGTTTACATTCAGTCCTGCTCATCACACTTCTACACTTCCTCTTGATTAAATGAAATGGTTTTCAGTTGTTCACAGGAGGTCTGATCTGCTATTGTTCATTGTAGAGTTGCACACAAACCTGGCTCATTCTTGACCAACATCTCCATCTACTGGATAAGGAAATTACAGCATCTTCTTAGTTTTCCACCACCAGCTGAGAACAAGGAAAAGTGACAAGTCTTTTAACTGTCATATTTTACCTGTATAGTTTTAATAATGTGCATGTTTAACAGAATGGGTTCTTCTTACTTTTATGACCAATAAACAAATTTTCATTTCACCGTGTCTTTGTAATTATTCCCCAGGAATTTACAGTGGTATTTTTTGTATAAACAATTAGAAATGCCTGACTCTTATAAGGGTAATGAGTATGTAGCTTCTGCTGGTGAAAGAGAAACTCTTGTATAACGATATTTTGATAAGCTAACTGCACTAAAGATCCTCATCTTGTATCATAGCCTGCATTCACCACAGCCAGAGGACCTGCTGCCATCAGAGCTGAGTCCACCCAGCTCTGTTCTGGCAGTTTGGTGTGGGAGAGACCTTGGGGAAACAGTTTCCATATAGCTGAGAGAAAACTATATCACTGGCAGACTGTGTTAGCTGTGAAAGCTCACTGTTTATGCTTTCACCTTACTGCGCTGAGCCACTTTCCAAAGCCCGTAAATTACACCACTGTAACAGGCTGTGTGTTTGATGCCACTTGTGTATCTTATATTTATTTGGCTTTGGGGTGGAAATGAGCATGATCTACAGTTCATTATGAAACCATCTTTTACTATCAGTGCTGGCACCAAACCACCTGGGAACAGTCTCCCCCTCACAGAAGCACTGAACTGTTGCTCTGCTGGTGTTGTTTACCTCTGTGTAGGGCAGCCCGGGGTAATGTTCTGGGAGTTACTTCAGTGGCAGGGTGCCCACACCAGCTACCACCCCCACCCTCCTTCCTCTCTCTCCCTCTCTCTCTCTATCCTAAGACCAGAACAAGGAGGATCAGTCCTTCCTTTACTTGTTGCAGCCTGGTCTTGAATCTACAGGATGCAAAACAGAATCATTCATTTTTAACCAGTGGTTTTCTCCCTCTTTCTTTTTTTCATCAATATCTCATAAGTGAAGGTTTTGCATTTTATATTTATTTTGTTTTGGTTTTTTATACAACTTTTGAGCAAAAGTTCATCTCACTGGGCGGAAAACATTCACAAATACGAGGCTGATACACGGTGAGTTTGTCCGACAATGGATTCATCTTCTTACATGTATTTCTTGTCATTACGACAAAAAATGTAAGATTAAACATCTAAACGTCTGCATTTTGAGACTGTAAAGCACTTTTCTGTGTCCATGTGTATTTTTCTTGCAGAGATTTTCCTCTCTTTTTTTTCTCTCTCGGTTTCCATAGCGCGACTTCCAACGACCCCCCCCCCCCAACTTCCAGCTTCACGCCGGCATGTGATCGTTTTGTTACACTTCTTCTTTTTGCCCTACAAAGGCGCTGGTCCACCGTGCTTTTGTTTTCCATTTACCGGTGGAGCCCGTTTAGTTGGTAAAAAGCGTTTTCCAGTTTCGCGCTGGTGTTGTCCTGCCTGGGATTGCCACGCAATCTGAGGAGCTCAGGGTCAAACAGCTCCGAGTCCTGCCAAAAGTAAAGTTTCCAAAGCTCCAATCTGAAGAGCCAACACACGGGGGGGTCCATAAGAGTTAATATAAGCAAGCATTAATTACAAACTGCCCATGATAATCCCATTTATTATAATCCATGGTAATGAATTTTTAAGTGTTGGCTTCATGTGCTTCTTTGTTGTCTCCTCATTATATTCCTCTACATCACTCACAGGGCTAACAAACAAGATTACTGGATTGGTTCTTGTTAGAATAACTCACCCTGTATTTGTTTGATTAAACCTGATTGGCAGGCCTTTGTTCTTAATCCTGCTCCCGGGGTTGAAGTGTTCATTTGTCTTCACTGCAGCTCCATGTTCACTCCCCCACTCCAGTCATGCTTGAATCCCCTAGAGTGCTCTGGGCAAAGGGGAGGAAACCTTGGTGCTGCTAATGTAGGCTTTGATCATTGCAATGCAAAACATTTTATTCTGCAGTTTAGATTTTCTACAAGAGTTCAGCTGAAGCTATGTGTACCTGCGTTACAGTTTTGTTGTCCTTGGACTTGATTGTTATTGGTTTTGAAGCAGACAGATCTGCATGAGACTGGCATCCTTAAAATGCAGACTCTCTGCAACTCTTGCTTCCAGTCATGAGTCTGACTGTGGAACTGAAAGAAATGTTTGTAAGACAGGTGTAAAAGAATCTTAAAGAATGTCTTAGGTAATATATAGACATAAATATACCCAGGGGTTTCATGCACCATGTTTAAACTGGGTGACCCCCTCCAAAAAAACCAATCCAAACCCACTGACAAAATATCAAGTGCAACTCAACACCAGCCTTGCCTTGCACCCCACCACTGCTAAGCTTCATGTTCTGAGGTGCAGAGCCTGAAATAGACCCTCTCCCTTACCCCCTAGTCAGGAGGTTATATTATCAAGACACATCTTGCTCATTTAAGTGACCCCCTTTTGAGGGATCTATCTGAGAGGGAGCATTACGTCCCCAATAGGAATGCTCTCATGCACATAAAATGTCATCTGTGGTTTGACCTGTGACCCATCACCAAAAGCCAAAATGTCTCTCTAGATTTTTCATCATTTACAACTGCGTCTCCATTCACGTAAACATGTTGGTAGATAAAGGATGTTATTTCTGGTCTGCCATTCTGTAAAACGAACCCTCAACTATATCTGAGCTGAATGTTTCTGGGCAGGTATTAAATCTTTGTTGCTGAAATTCTTTGAAAATTCACTCGTTTATGTGTGTAATGGCAGTTTAATTATGTCACTTTAGTCTTGAGGGAGGGTTGTATGTGACAAAGTTTATCTGTAAATCACAGCGTAACCCAAACAGCTAGCACATAGTTTCTATATGATTATATCCAGACATTTCTCAGAGGTCCGTGCCTGTTTGTTTCTCATCAGCAGGTACAATGGATCTCATGGTGTTGGTGGCGTTCAGCTCCTGGTTGGCTCCTGCACTTGGTGAGCTTTCTTTGTGTTAAAATCTGTGTGAATGTGTTGTTTTTCAGTTGTTTCCCCTTCTTGTAGCTTTACTTTAAGTCCCTCCATGCTAAACCATCCGATGTGTCGATGTGTCTGTATAACAGGATCAGCGTTTGGCAGGGAAATGGTGGGTAAGTTTCCTGCATTAGTGGTCACTGGCAATGCATGGCATTTAGAAATCTTTTTTTTCCCTTTTTTTTCCTGTTTCCATCGCTGACTTATGTGGTTCGGCTGCTTGCCATGCACTCTTGGTCGAACTTGTATGATGTCTTATTGTTAGCGTCGTGTTGTTTTCAGCATAATTTATTTTTAATATCTACCATTTTATTCCAGTGTTATGCTGTGATAACGAGGTCATGTCAGAGTAGTGTAAATGTTTCCTCATACTGCAGTTAGAGGAATCATTTATTCAGACTGCTGCCAGGTTTTCCATTGTTAATGTAGGTCCTGGTCTTTGGTTCATTTCTCTGTTTGTGCTGCATGCTGTCAGTTGAGCTTGATGTTAAGCAGATTTGCTGCCAATAAGGGGTTTTATTTATCTTTTCTCTTAGACCTTGTTTCCTGAGGTTTGTCAGCACCAGTATTGTAACATGTTTTTTTGCTTCATAGATTTTTTACTTTATATTATCAATGTACTCTTTAGTTAGTTAGCTCCAGCATTTTACTCTACAGCAAATGGGATTGCAAGGTAGTGACAACCATATCTCATTTGTTGTTTACTGTTGTTGACTTTACTGAATCACAAACATCAAGAACATGAGTTTTTTTTTTTTACCAGGTATCAGAAAAACCTCTCACCTTTTAGCATCTGAATTTATGCTGATGAACCTCTGGGATAAAAGTCTGCTTACACTTTCACAGATTATTGTTTCACTTTATTCAACATCGGTTGTCAAGGTTTATACATGTATAACTTACTACTACTAAGAGGGGCTGACATTTTAAAATTATGTTTACAGTGAATAGTTTAAATAGAGCTGTAAAAATAACAGCTAAATGATGGGAAATGTTCCCCAATCACAAGTAGAAAAATATTTATAGCCCCGCCAATGTGCTAATCCAAGGTTACATTGTTCTCACTCCAAACACTGGCACTCATATAAACAATGTCTGTTTTGTGTCTTTATTAGTGCACCAAGTCAAGTTGTTTCTAATTATTCAGTTTGTTTTCATGGTGTTATAGAACATAAAGGAGAAATTGTGATTTAGATTATTACCAAGTACAGTAGACTTCCTAGCAAAATGTCTTAGGGGGAAGGCAAAACACAAAAACAGCCAACATATTTTCCCAGATGGGATCAGAGCGATGTGACAGGGCAGAGGGGTCTGCTCTTTCCCACATTACTGACAGGACACAGACTAACACAGATCAGGTCAATAACATAAACACACAGTAGGTAACTGCAGGTATGGAAAGTAGATCCACTGCATAGCATTTCTGTTCTTCATATTTTGAAGCCATTTCTACAAAATTCATTACCAATTAAGGATTGGTCCTATAAATAGGAAGTTATTCCTCTTTATAGTAAGAAGAAGTTATTCCTCTTTATAGGATTATTAAAACCCATTATCGGCACTTGCAAGCTGGGGTGTGAAGGTACTATACAGAGCCTCTAGAGAGTGAATGTGTCCCTCTACCATTAATTTTGCCATTTGCTGACTTGCTAATGTCTGTTAAAGACTAATGATTTTCTTCCTTTTTTCACAGCTTCAGCAGCAGATGCGGACAAAGGTGAGTGATATTTGAATAGAAGCTTAGAAAAGTCAAATTAACATAAGCTGCATACTCATTTTTAGTTGGCAAATAAATTGGTACTGGCACCAAACTGGCTAATGAATAGATGATTGACTGAAGCTGTGAAATAGCTGTCATATGATGAGTGCTCTCTGAAGTGTGTCGGTGGGTAAATCTGCCTCTCATTTGTTTCCTCTCTCTGTTCTCTCCTACCAGACTATGACAGTGCTTTTCAGTACGGTGAGTGTTGAGCAGATGAACGTGGTCTCTTAATGACCGACCCTCTACACAGGAAACATCTGGGAGCTTGAGATGAGTTTGCATTTTCCACTTGTTTTTCTAGGAGTGATGGAAAACTTTCACCCTGCAGCCAAACTTCTGGAGCAGTCCTACTGCAAATGCCTAATCTTGTCCACTGTGCTGTGGGTCTGATTTTCACTGCATCTAAGGCCCCAAACTGCACCAATATTTTAGGAACAATAACTAACAATTGTGCAGTTGTTATGTTTCGTTTTTTTTTTTTTTTTTTGGTAATAGGTAATTCCTGGTGTTCTCCATGCACCTACTGTACCATTCCCGAGCCGCCTATATACAGCTAAAGGAGTTGTTCCCAGCTCAGGAGTCACTACACTACACTACACACAAGTTCCCTGAGATATATATAAGGGGTTTTAAGATATTAACATGAATAAGAAAAATGTATTTCTGTTACACCAAATTATCTTTATTTTTCTTTTGTTCCCTATGAAGTTCTTGATCATTTTATTCCCTCATCCCTCTAAAAAGCCTTGACACAACATGAGGATTGTAGTATGCAGTTTCTCCCGTCACTTCCCTCATTTGAGTAATTCAGAAAAAAATATTCATTGTTGGTATGAATTTGCTTTATAACCATTACATTGCATGTAGTTGTTTGACTTGATAGTTAACTAGGTTAGACAGCGCTTATTGCATGAAAAACAAAGCCGTAACCGTATTTGTTTTGCTAACAACAAACGCTACAGACCCTGGTCAGATTTCTCCTGCACCATTTTATGTCAGAGTCGACTCCAGAGTTAAAGTTCACCATAGTGTTGACAGCGTTGGTGACTGCAGCTGACAGGAATCTGTGGTGTCTCAACATGACAAGTGGGGCTGCAGAATATTTCTACAATGTAGCTGTTGAATCAAACTGTGGTCAAATGTCTCCCTAAAGGCCTAAGACGGGTTTTGATTTCATGGTATTTTGTAACTGGAGCTTTCATATGCTCCCATGTATTTCTGCATGCAACACCACATAAGGAACCTTTTTTTTTTTTTTTTTTTTTTTTTAAATTTCAGATTATGAATCTCTGAGAATTGGTGGCCTGGTTTTCGCAGTAATCCTGTTCCTCATGGGTATCGTACTCATTGTCAGTAAGTGTTTCCCCACCGTGAGTACACAGCAAATATGTAATGTCGGGTGTCAGCGTCACCACACTGTGATCCCTGTATGTGTGAGCTGACCTCACAGCACTGCAAAACAAGCAGGCTTGTGTTCTCAGAGGTCTGGAAGGAAGGCACGCCGATGTTTCGTGCTCAGTCACAGCACTCCACGCACTCATGCTCAGTGTATCACAGCAGCCCTTTATACCTTTTCCCTTTACTCACTCATGGTGTCCTTCCAAGGTTCCTCCACCTACCTGCCAGTGCATGCTGTTACTGCCAGTGGTAGCCCTGAAACCAAAACCAAGCAATAAATAATTAATTGTGTCTCCACTGCACTTTCTCTCTGCTCCCGTTAGTCAAGATCACTGTGGAACTGCATCTATGAATCGAGTGGATGGAACAGGTTGTTATAAGTGGTGGAATTCACAAAAATCTAAAAACCACCTGATGAAAATATAAACAGCAACTCAGGCTCTTAAAGGCATGATCTGTGATCTAAATGTAAGTCAAACAGTCATCACACTGCCAAAAATCACAATAGTTGTGCCTGTTATTGCTCCAGAAGTGATTGACACATGAAATGACAAATCAAAGATATAAATGTTTTACTTCACTTTTTTGTTAGCAATGAAATCTTTAGCTTTTTTTGAGCCCAAAAATGACAAATATTAAATCTGTGAATATACTTGAACTTTCCATGGTTGTACAAGTAAAAACGTGATTTAAACAGCACTTGTGAAAGTGCAACAAATAACATGGAGGCAGAGGGAAGTCTTAGAGGCCGAGCATAAAACAGAACCTAAAGAGAGCAAACCCTGGAAGTTTGTTTTTGGAATAAAACAAAAAAAAACATCAATAATTGAAAGCAAGAGGCACCCTTTGGCGCCCCCAACTGTCAAAGTGAGTGAATGAAGGATGAGTGTTACCTTTCAAGATGCTCACAGCTTTATTCTTAGTCCTGAGAGTATGTAGGTCACTTGCTAGCTCTCGTCCAGCTATTTTGCTAGCAGTACCAACTATTCTAGCAGGTTTATGTCTTGATCCACACTTGCACACAAGTGCCTGTAGCATGATGCTGTACAGAAGCATGTGCCATGAGTGTGTTCTCAAGAAAACTAAGAAACTAAGGATTTACTAAGATATCTGAAACAAGTTCTGACTGTTTGCTATGAAGTTCAACTGGATTCACTGGTGCAGATAATCATATCTTTGGTTTTATAAGGATTAACCTAAGACACAGTTCTTACTTATGATACTTTTGGAAATATATTGAGCAGCTTCACATACTTTTCTCCCTATAATTTTAGGTTGTTAGTGATTAAATATTTAAATGCTTTTGAGGTTTCACAAATAATATAAATATGGACAAGTATTATTCAACACATTGGCTCCTGTATTTTTAGTCTCTGTTTGGCTGTCAGGTATATGAATATAGTCTTGAGCTGGGGCCAGTAAGCTCTAAGCTCACAAGGCCTCTGGAGGCTTGCAGCTTATTGGCACAAGCTGAAGACTCATGACTGAATTCATGTACCTATCAAAGCTTGGAGCAACCTCTTCTTTTGGTACAAAAGGTGGTGTTGGAGGTACACTGCTGACACTTATAGTCACACACATTTTTCTTTTCCAATTTCTTGTTCCCTTTTGTGCAACAACAAAGAAGAACCAGTAGCCTTGTATAATTCTTCTTCTTGTCTTTCCTCCAAACAACAGGCCGGAAATGTACATGTTCAGGCAAAGACAAGTCGCGGTAAGTTAAGCAGAAGTCAATTTATACAAACCACTTTTTTTTTTTTTACCTCTCTAGTTTTATGAACATTTTGCTGCACAGGCCCTTTTATTCCACTATTCAAATGTTTCATGAACTAACGTTTAACATTTCTTCAGCCCCAGAGGTCGTGATGCGGAATCAGGTGTTCCAAGAAGTAAATATTTTCCTTCCTTCTACGTTAATAACTACAAATGTTAAATGCCAATTTATATTTTCTTTACAATTTTAAACTGAAATTCTTTCTACAGCTTAGTAGACACAGAGCCTAGGAGCAGTGGAGCTCTGGTAAGTGTAATGGAGCAGTGAAACATCTGTGAATCTATTTTTGCTAACAGGAAGCTAGAGGAGATTGTATGAGATTAATCTTCTGCCTCTTCTCCACAGTGTGACTGACTGCTGCCTTTAGGTGGCAGCAAATTCCTTGATCACAGCTGAGGACAATCTTTCCATGAACATGCAAAGCTTCTTGTCACCATGTTACTATGCGTCTTTTGTTTCTTTTTAATAATTTTATCATCAATAATAGTTAGTAGATAATGTGCCAACTTAACGGTAACAATAGTGTGATTTTTGTTGGTATTTTTTGTTGTTGTAGTTGTTTTGCTTCCAAACTGATGTAAAATAATAAAACACCAGTTTGAAAAGCTTTTTGTTTTTATGCATCATCATTTCATTTTCTCTACCATTAGCGGTGGACCAGTGAAGATTGCCCCTTGTTGTGTTGCACTCCTGCTTCTGCTGACACTGCAGACAGTTTGGTTACACATGCTGTAGTAACTACCAGCAGTGAGAGTGTGAATGATTTATGCGCCACATCATGCAGCACTTGGAGAAGGCTGTCTTTCCTCTTAATCTTACCAGTCTCTGTGTTCAGTGCTGTTTATTTTCAGGTTTTCAGCTGTAGTCAGCCCAGTAGAAGCTGCATATGTAGACTGTATTTTTTTTTTTTTTTTTTTTTCCTGGAGTTGCAGGAGCAGGATGACTGCACTGCACAAAAGACAACACATGAGACTGGTGCATTTTAAGGATGTGCACAAACACACACACATTTTTACAGACACAAAAAAATGTAAGTGAGAGTAAAAGCGAAAACATCAAAACAAAATGTACAGGCAAATTATGGAGTCACTTCTTTCTCAAAATCCCCCATCAGCCCACACAGGAGTGTCTAGTACTCAGTAGATAATTGTTGATAGCTAAATTATCTACTTTGTGATAAGATAACATTAGCTGTTTGCACTATTTATGTGAGCTTTAGGCTAATGTGGTGAAACCTCTATAATGACCCACAACCTGGCCAATTTGTTACTACGGGGTGTACCCTCCTGGGTTGCACCACTGTGAATGCAATATTTCGCTGAGGCCACTAGAGGGACCCTGCTGAGTTTACAATGAGGCTTCCCTGGACAGTTCTGCCTGCTGTTCTGTCCACCTTTCTCCTCTCATATCCACTCCTCATCTGCAACCTAGCACCCTGCTCACTTTCCAGGAGACAAAGCTCTTCTACATCTCAGCTGTGCAGCTATGGCCACCACAGGTTTGACTGATCTTTAATCTTGTATAGTCTTTGGGGTGTAAAGGGTGTAACATACAGTATATGAAGTAGTTAAAAGCTCTACAGATTATGTGAGCTGAGAAGAAAATACTTGTTTGCTTAATATATGTGTGATAATTGAATTGAAGTTGATTAAATGAATAGCTTTATCTACATATGTGTCTTAATGTAGTTAATTAGACTACAGTATTGTTGCTCTTAGTCAGTTTACTGCTGATGCATGGATTGGTGGATATCAAAGATATGTAAGTCTTGCCTCTGTAAAACAGAGCAGTCACTGTGGCAGAGGGTAAGCTGTGGAAAGAAATATAAACTGCCAGCTCAGCCACTTGGGAATGAGGGTTCAGCAACGTGCAAACCGCATTATTGACGCCCAGATATCCTAACAGTGTGGCACAGGCTGTAGTTGGCAACACACTTTAATTCATTTGCAAAATAAATTTATATATTGTCTGAGAGTAAAAAAATGATTAAGTGTTATTTTACATGAAAAAAGTCTGACATAAATGTCATTGTAGGTGGCCCCTTAAACTCCAAAACCATCCTTCACACTTTGTTGTGTTCAAGCCCCTTTCTTTGCTGTGATGTGATGATGCTGTGATGATACCCTGTATCCTGCTGCTGCTGGCTGGCTTGTAACCCACTTTTCTTGGTGCATCTTTTTCTGCTGAGCAAAGATACTGCATCGAGCGCCTCTGAGTGGGTGGGGGGAGAAATACTCCTGAGGAGTTTGGAGCCAAGCCTGCGGATCCAGAGAGCTGCAAAGCATGTTGTCACTTGTGCTGGAATAAAAAAAAATTCCTTAAACCTTATCACTGTCCTTTGTGCTGAACTCAGCATCTTTATTTCTATTTGTTGTATAACTGATCAGACTCTTTCTTTTGCAGAATCAATGTTTCCAGATCAAAGTGATTTTGATTATGGTAAGATTTACTAATTCTTTTTTATTTACTAATCTCAAAAATGAATTTTTAACCATGTACAATGTATCAAATATTGTACTGTTGATTACAGCATGTTGTTGATCATAACCTTCTGTGGGCCTGTGTGGTTAAATCCCATTTGGTTTTGTCTTTTGTAGATTATGAGACATTGCGGACCACAGGGGTTATCCTCGCTGTTATTATGTTTGTCTCTGGCATTTTAATAGCTCTGAGTAAGTATAGACTATCTTTTACATATTCCTGCAACATAGAGGGTTTATCAATTATACATAAGCAATATCAGCTTTCTAACTAATCTATCATTCCTCAGGTAAAAAATTCACAAAATGTGTAAAATCCTCATCCAAGTAAGACTTGTGCAAGGCTCAGTGGATGATTCGCCTGTGCATGCTGTATGAATTTGACTTGAAGGAGATGCCCAAACAGTGTGGAAAAATACCTTTTTCATTATTGTTCTTTGACTAAAACTGAGTTTCCCACAGCTTTTCCTATCCCTGTTCTGGTTGTCCCCTCCCTGTTCTGCATAACCAACCTAAAACACACTTCCAACACATAAAAGAGTTTACACAGAACCTTGTGTAACAAATCACATGTGGATAGTGCTTGGATGTTTTCCTAAACTCAGTGCTTGCACCCTGAAAGACATTTTTAACTGTATGCATCACACTCCTCATGTGTTGGTAGTGAGTGGGTAGTGTATATCCTCAGCTAATCGCATGTCGCTTGTATGGCCAGACAAGAAGAAAGACAAGAGCTGCTGTTTGAACGGGACAAAAAAAAAAAAAAAAATCCTGCATATTGGTCCACAGTTATTTCTCAATTCACTCAGAACTCTGTGGCCTCAACTGTTTTGAATCCTGGCATCATGATAATGGATACACCTGATTAACTGCACATAAAGTTGTGGCCACAGTTTTCAAACTGCACAACTGTATGAAAATCGGTAATCTTGATTAATTTAAAGAAAAATGGTAATAATTTTATAATAATAATTTACTAATTTCCTTCCTTCTCTGTTTGCAGTTCCAGCTCTTCTGGTACCCAAATTCCAAAGACAGAGGGTAAGTTCATTTGACAGGAGGGAATCATTTTAGGTCTTTATGTTCTTAAAATGCAGTAAAGTCAATTTTCCCTCTGATTTCTTCCTTTTTCTTTTGCAGTTCCTCCTCAAACTGTATAGAAAATCTAAGATATACCTGAAAGAGAGAGAGGGGAAGTCATCACGGGAGCCACGGCAACAAATATACACACAGGCACACACTGGTTGTTTATGGCCATTCCTCTTATAGATAATATACCTCTGACAGGTAGATGATCAATAAACAGGGTTTACCATCACATCCTAACCTGGTTTTATTGTCTCCTACTGAATTAGGTAGAAAGTCTTAAGTGTGAACAATATCTCTTTATTTTGCTCAGTGTTGCGTGAGTATTGGGACTAAAAGCTTGTCTAAGATAAAATAAATAGATAAATATAGGCATATATATAAAAAAATACTCCAACCATGAGACTTGATTCAGCACATTTAATGAGACAAATAAAGTGGTTGTCTCCTTTCTTTACATTGTACTCCCATAAAACAATCAAATGAAGAGCATGATTACATAGACTTGACTGTTTTGTATCAATCAGCTAACAGCTGCATGCATTAATAATACTTTTATTTTTCTTTATTTCTGTTGGTATCTACTTTTTTGCCTTTCAAAAAAAAAAAACAACCAATTCAAAAAAATATATAGCATGACAACATGACAAAGGAGCCAATGAATAGTATAGACTGAACAGGATCTTGTATAAAATCAAAATGCATCAACCATATTATGAAAAGACAATGTTCAGGAATGTATCACACTTTGAAAATGCACACACTTTGAGAAATATGATAAATAAATCCATGTGTATTTAAGTCTTGATTTTATGTTATATTAATAGTGGTTTCTGCTATTTTAAGTTAAGGCAAAGGTATTAAATATGAAATAATCACCTGTAAAACACAAACAATGAGACCACTGCTTCAAAATAAAGGTCTTAACTACTCAACATGATCACATCAGTGTCTTTAATGGTCTGACTTAGGTATTATGTTGCTTAATATTACTCTGAAGTGAGGGAAATATCATTTTTTGCTTTTCTGTTTTACAGGAATTCACAACATGTCTAAGAACAGACATGACACAGAGGTGAGAGAAAGAGCAAACCTTATGTATCACTCAAATTACAGTCAAAGGTAAATCTCATTTCACCTATGACTAAGCTTCATTGTCACAGCAGTAAAGGTCAGTGGTAATGGAGCTTGAATAAATAAATACTCCTTCAGTGTGAGGCTAAATAACTACAGTCATGTGTAATTGGGACTGTTCAGAGGGAGCCCTGAACAACAAAACAATCAGATGGAACTTTAAATACAGTGTTATTGTACTTTTGTTCATGACTCATGACTAAAATGTACAGTTAGTCAGATGATTTGTCATCGGACTTACTCATGTAATGTCTTTGTGATAAGAAAGGACATTCTTTGTTCATTTGTTTTCAAATACATAACAGTTTTACACAGTAAAGTCTCTTTTTCCATAAAGAAAATAGATACCAGCAGTTACACACGTAAGTATGATGTCTACAGAGAGTTAAATTATATGATTGATTATCCTTGTTTTTAACACACGCATTCTTAACATAAGCACACATGCTGACTTAAATCAAAACCATCACTCAGTGTATCAATATGATAACTTATCATGATGGGGGGGTTTTCACAAAAGAGTCAGGGGGATTTCAGGGACATTGTCCTGAGATACTAACGATTTCATAGAAATCAACATAAGACTGGGAGTGTAGCCTTATCAGAAAATGAATATTGCATCACCTTCCTCAGCACTGGTTATACATCCTACTCTGAAGATATATAATGCTTCTCATGTCTGTTAATTTAAAGGATTTCATTTCAAAATGTTAAATAACCACTTTGACTAAAATAAATACATAAATTAAAATGTCTCTACTAGTCAGAAATTTCAACACTGAAAAGGCTCGATGGAGGATATCACATTTTGGAATGAAATGCTTCGCCTACACATGAATACTTGAGCTTGAGCGTAGAGATATAAATAAAGCACTACATTTTAACAGACTAAATCACAGCTAATTGAAGCTTTATGCATTGAAGCATCATTTTCTAATCCAATGTGAATTATATGTCGAAATGAAATTGCCAAACTAGTTTGTTAACAATATGTAAACCAGAGACTCCCAGAACCTGATAAGAATAAAGTGGATATCCCCTTCTCAACAGAGGAAACATCTTAAAGGCTCATTCCCTCAAAATGAGGATTACAAATGATTTAAATCATTCCTGGTCCTGCAAGGACATGTTACGTCGACGAGAGGAAGCATTTCGTTTCTTCAGCATCAGCTTGAGCTAGAAATGAAAAGACAAATTAAGATGATATTGAATTTGTCTTCATAACAACAGGACTACACAGTGCTGATGTGGCTGGCTGTTTAAATGAGGGGCAGCTCACCTGGTCTCCCTGGAGGCCGCTCTGCAGTAGGTGAGCTGGCTGGTCGTTCTCCAGGTTGCGGATACTGGGATCAGCTCCTCTGCTCAGCAGCAGCCGCAGGATCTCTTCCTGGTGGGGGTTGCCATGGAGACCGGCTGCCATGTGTAAAGCTGTGTGACCATGGGCCTATGGCAAAAGAGGTAAATGCAGTATGACTCACACTGTTTACAGTCAGGACTGTATCCAGTGTATATTTGTACATTAACATAAACACACAAACAGATATGCAAATGTATAATCCAGCTCTGAGTTTCATGTCTGTGTGGAACTTACTTTCATGTTGACAAAGTCTTTCATGTTGGGCAGGGGAATCCTCAGCAGATAGCGCGCCAGATCAATGTTCCCCTCCTTCACAGCCAAGTGTAGCACAGTCTTGTTACTTTTGATTTCCTGGAATTGGAGAGTTGGAAATGATGGAGGAAAAAAAACATTATGAAACTACAAGTCAAACTAAAACATTTCATTGCCAAACAAAACAACAACAAAAGAGAAAAAAAACGAGAGGTTGTAGAGTGGGGGTAGAGGAAGGAGTGGAGGCTTCCACTATGACTTCATCGTGGTTAGATAAAAACTTGGGCACTTCCCCCTGTGACCTGTATATTCTCTTAAAAGGTCAGGGTTTAGCATATTGGACTTTGATGCTTTTGTGGTCTGTCCATCCTTTCATCTGCTTGCTCACTCTGACACTGAAACGGGTCATGCAACATTCAGAAAGAGGAGAGCTGTGCTGTACCTGGCTGAGTAGGGTCGCCCCTGCATTGAGCAACATCTGCACACAAGAGAGCTTCTCCGCTGCTTTGTTTTGTAGGCAAACATCCTGCATCCCACAGGCAGACAAAGCCTTCATAGTCACGCTGTGAGAAATGGCCGCAGAGTGCAGAGGAGTCATACCTGAGGCAAAAAAGAGGATACATTTCAAATTTGAATTAAATAAATCTAACCTAATAATGTAAATATTTTAGAATGAGTGCTGATCAACATTATAACACACAGCCATGTTACTGTAACCCAACTCCCCTGTTGGTTAACCATTAGTAGGAGGTAAAACATTTAAGTACCTTCAAAATTTCGGGCCTCCAGGTTGACAGCAGGTCTGCTAGACAAAATTGCCTGAAAAAGAAGTTAAACTGTCAAGGTCTGCTCAGCAAAACTAACTTTTCTGAACTGCTGTGATAGGCATGCCAAAGTAATGCAATCCTACTGGTGCTTTACCTGCAGAACCACAGGGAAACCATAGTGGGCAGCCAGATGAAGGGCAGTTTGTCCTTTAACATCACAGGCATTGATGTCTGTTCCCAACAACAACAGATCTTGTACAATCTCTGGCTGGTTTGCTGTCACTGCCACCAGTAAAGCAGTCTGCAAAGCACATTTATTATACAATTTTATCTGTCTGGTCTATGATAAATAAAAACTACTTTTGCCAAAAACAGCAATTTGTACACTTTGGAAAATGTGAATTTTTTTTCATACTTTTCCCTTGTGCTCTTTGGCATCAAGCCTCCCTAGATCCCTCAGCCTCTCTGCAGCAGCAAAGGCACATTCCCGGAGTCCCTTGGCAGTGTAGATATGCAGGATACTGGCAAGAGCACATAATAAATTCATTATAAATGAAGCTGGAAAATAGAAAGTAATCCCAACAACCAGTTTCACACTCTTCTCTTTCACACTTAAATACCATTTTCCTTTTTATCTGAGTTTCTAATCATCGAATGAAAGTGGCTGACTCATTGACATCTTTGTTTTTTAAATCTTTATAGGATACCAAACTGCGCATGTGACTCTCACTTACAGCTTACAACTGAAAATGAAACTTGTATGGAAGTAATATAAATTGTGCACTCATATATGCACATTCACACAACAGGAAGAACAACTGTACGACTTTTTGTTTTTTACAAGTTTAAATACAAACAAATAGCTTCACGTTCAGAGTAGTCTATGGTATGTGTGTGTGTGTGTGTGTGTGTGTGTGTGTGTATGTGTGTGTTTGTGTGTGTGTACTACCAATGTAATTTTGCAATCTATGATCTCAAAGACCCACCGTTGCCAGTTAAAAATTTATACATTTTTCTTGGGGCTCATGAGCAGATACACTAAACGCCACATTACTCACACACAGCTCATGCATTCACTCATAAGCACTCACGTGTCTCCATCTTCGTCCTGCCTGGTGGTTTTGGTGTAATCCATCCCACTGAGCAGTATCCTGGCCTCTTCCAGTTTGGTAGTATCCATCGAACTAAAGCTCACCTGTGTCGTCTGACTGGGACCCAAAAGTGGCCAAGTTGAAGCCATATTGGGATCTGTGACTGTCATCTGGCAATCCTGCTAAAAAGAATGTAGGATATGATATATCAAGCCAACAACACTTGAGTACAATTATGCACTTACATATAGGTACAACATGTTAAGTCTATAAGAAAGGGACTTCTCTTACATATGTCTGAGGTACTGTATCAAATCCCTGGACCTGCTGTGTGCTATATTCAGATGTCATTGGGAGGTTGTACTCTGCATAGCTGGGTCCTGGATGGCTGCTGTAGTAACTGAGTGTAGAATCTGGTGCTGGGGTCCACTGCTCATAGCTCACTGCCATGTCTGAGTAGCTGCTTGATGCACCTAAAACAGAGAGAGCAGACTGTTACTCATCACTGATGACTCAGTCAGTAACATTTTTTATACTCTATTCAACATTATAATAAAATAGAATAAAATAATAACGTGTACAGGGCTGGAGTTTTTCTTGTTGTCTAATCTCATTGAAAGACCAAAGCCAGGAATGTGTTAGTCTTTGACTTCCTTTTGTTCTTATTGACATGAATCTCTAATAATCAGGTTACATATATTTACTTAGATTTAAACAAAAAAAGTAAACAACTGTGCTCTGTAGTTTTTGTCAGACTTTTGAGCATTTGTTGGGGGCTATTTTCTGCCCAGGATTTTGTGCATTTGAGTATTTACAGCAGCAGGACAAGAAACCACAAACTACAACACCCATGTTTATCACAATGAAAGAACATGGTACCTAGAGCAAGAATTTGAGTCACTGGTGTATTTTTTGTGGTCTTCAGGCTCTGAGCCTGAGCACATTCAGTTTAAAATAAAATAATGGATACTACAAGTCTGCTTTAATTTGAGTAGGTCAATGTCAGCATAGAAATAATTGTGTGTAAAGCCCTTTTAACATACACTGCTTAAGTTGGGCAGCTGAGTGTCCTTTCAATGTTAGTTTATGCACAAAGTCTTGGCTCTGAGTTTATTGAGAGTTGAGAGTTGTCATTTAGATTATGAGGTGCAGTTGTCTGTCAATATGAGGAGTACAAAGGTGACCATGCAAGTGAAGAAGAAAAGAGTGACAATGACAAAAATCAATCAAGCTATGAAATGGCAAACAAGCTGGTAGACTGGAGTATATGTCTGGTGGACCAGAAAATCATTTACACGGTAAAGAAAAACATTTATGACCTCACAGTAAGTGAAGACTGCTGTACAGATGCTGCCCATCTCTTACCTGTACAGGGAAACAGTTCTGATGAGGACAACTGCTGGGAAAAAAGAAAACATTCAGAAACAATCACATTTTTATGACGTCATATTTAGAGACACTGAGCAACTATATGTGATGGCTTACTGAAACAGTGTTTGGAGGAACAGGACTTGTGCTCACTGTAGAGGACGTCTCACGCCTTCGCTTCTCTTCCAAGAGTTTCTTCACTGTGGGCAGAGTGCAACACGGCTTCTCCTTTGGCGCTAAAAGGACAAAAAAGAATAATGGTCAGGTATCTGGCTGGTTATTTTTTATCATGCAGTGAATTAGTGAATTTCAGCTTTGGAAACAGCCACTTCTCTCATCCTACAACAGAACAGGATATTAAAGATATGGCTGAAAATGGATTATATCAAAACAGAGAAGCTTCTAATGATGTGTAGACAGACTTGGTACCATCACCGCTCAGTGAGCTCTCTCTTTTGTACCATCATTCACATTATGGATAGCCCCTTTCTCATTGAATCTCACTGGAATATGTCTGCAATTTAACTTTTTATCTCATCAAGAGGATTAGACCACAGCAACACAAGTAAAAGTATAAATCATGTTGCAAACTTAGACTGAACTGATTTAATGTAATCCCAGTCTGAACAGGTGATCACTTTAGATATTGCTACCTGCTCAGTTTCTCCATGGTGGCATTTTTCTGCTCACTTTCAGACATCAATATCAAATCCATGATAGTATGAGTAGATTTTCCCCCTGCTGATATAAACGTATCATTTCCATTGAACAGGTAAAGGAAATTAGAAAAATAGGAAAAAACATTACAAAACAGAATTCTGATGTTTCCAGTTGACATGATCTGACCACACAGGTTGTTTCCTCAAAAACTTCACCCCACACGTGAAAGATAAGGTGATATTTCCACCCTGTCTGTGGAACCGGAGTACAAAGACAAAGCTCTCACAACAACCTCCTCCATTAGGAACACAGACAGATTTATCAGAAAACCTTTAACATGGGATTGCCACTTCTTATTTTCTATGACACCTTCCTGTCTCGCTCCATTACGCTCACAGAAACGAAAAAAACCACATCCTCCTCCTCTGGTGTTTCATAGGCACGTCACCTCAACACGTGTATTTGCCTTGTGCTTTCTATTGCACCCTCATGTCTGGGAGGCAAAGCAAAAATGTTTTTTTTTGTCATTTCTCTCTTTCGTTTTACACTGTGAATATTGACTAGTATAGTAAGCAACACAGGGACAAGACAGCTATGTGCAAATACAAAGAGGGTGTGTTTCTGAAAAAAACAGTGAACGGTGAGAGAAAAATGTGAGTACATAGAAATGTCTGGTTAAATTTCTGGTCGCTAGTTATGTTATATCTCATCTCAAAAGCAATGATCTTACTCTTAGACGAAAACCTTTGCACCTACACCATATGGTAAAGGTCAATTTGTCAGAATACCTGACATTAGTCAGTACTTTTTAGTGCCTAGTAAGGTGTTCCTACATGTTACTCAATCCTTGTTTGACTCATTTTATCTTGAAAAAAAGCCACAGTTGGCCTCTTCACATTTGATTTAATGCCACAACATGTAACTTCACAATCTATATTAAACAGAAGCAGAGTAAATTGCCTGATGCTGGAAGCTGCTCAACATCTTATAGCCTGGTCTGAGTTTCTCTCATCAGCTGAGAGAAACTAGAGGGCAGTTTTCCTGCTTGTTCAAGCATAACAGGATAACCTACTCCACATGTACATACTGTACATACCGGGTTATACAGGGTTTACATTAACAACCCCCACACTGGTTTGGGCTATTCTGTGCCTTATTCAAATAGGGGTTGTGGAAACCCCTGGACATTGAGTCATGTACGTGGGAGGCTGCTGGGGATTCCGACAACCTTTCTCTTTTGGCTCAGTCCTCAGAAAAAGAAAGAAGCACTGTAGAGTCAGTTTCCTCATTTTGTGGTTTAACAGACACAGTGTACACAACAGAATATGTAATCACTTGGGTCTGAAGGCAAGAGTCAAGTAGGCATGAACAAAGAAAGTTAAGCAAATTGAGTTATCACGTCACACAGCTTGCTTGTCAAGCATAATTGAAAAAGGGAAATGAAAATAAGGCAGAACGGGTGGGGGTGTATCAGGGTTTCCCCAAATGATACTGTGACTTTTGGATTCACCCGAATTATACTTTCATTCAATGAAAACCGACAGAAAGACAAGTACATGTACGCATCAGTAAAATGACTGAATGAACAATTTACACACACTCTCATTGGAGAGGTGTCTAATCCAACATATGTAGATAAAAATGGTCTAATTTAAGATTCACAGTCCCAAACAAAGTAAAAACTAAAACTGTCAAGTGTTTTTCACTTGATAGGAAACGGGAGTCTTATAATAGTTTTAGAAATAAAATCTAAACCTAATCATGATTACCCATGAATAAATGTGAAAAGCAAGTACAACACACAACACACTATATTATCCATAACGACAATAACTTAAAAAGTATTAGTTTAACAATTTCTCTTACAACATTCAACTTTAGACCGTAAAGCTAGACTTATGAAAACACCAGTGTTAAGGCTTGTCTTCTGCCATAATCAACGAACAAGCAATAAACATACTCACATTTATCAAAGTGCATGTCAGAACCGTTTTTTGCTTTGAGGTTTTAAACAGGTCGTCCTCTGAGTCAGTAATCTGTTCAAAATGGGATCAACTGATTCACACAGCCGGAGGAATCAGTGATGTTCTTTGACGTTCTGGTAGCCCCGCAGTTGATGTGTAGCTTGTTGTCTTTTCTACTGCAAAACATACGTTCCTCATCACCGCCCCCAGCTGTGGTCCACGCCCTCTGTCAGAGGGGAAGCACACACAAAGCAGGATAATACATTTAAATAGAGTTAAACAGAAGGTGCGAAAGAGGAGAGCTAAATAATTATTACAAATATACAAATAAACACAAAAACACATTGTGATGATGGCCAGAGGAGAGAGAATATTCAGATCATCAGAATAAGTAAAAGTCTGGCATTCAAAGTGTTATTTAGTACAGATTATTTTTAAATTTATAAAAAAGTATCCAAGCACTGAATCCCTATCCCTATAAGTCTTTATGATGCTTCTACTGTAATATTGGATATTATAATAATGAAATGTAATTAAAGTAGCATTTTAATGTTGTAGCTGGTTGAGGTTGAAGTAATTTTAACACATTTCAACCAATCAGTTGTTTTGTAGTTTAACATAATGTATCCAATTCTATAGGATGATCTTGTGTTTCATGTGTTAAATATTAATCTCTAAATTTTAGATTAATCATACTGAGGTACTGTCAGCATGAACTAAATGTCTTCAGTGGATGGAGGTAATATTAAATGATATTAAATGAATAAATCTCTTTGATATAGTTTCATATAATATAAAAGTAATACTAAACATTAGTGGATACAGGATTAAAAACACAATGCTAAGTTTTGAAGTTTTCAATTTAATTCATTTTACACTTATTTATTTAAATATCATCAATTAGATATTTGGTTAATGGGTGTAATGTCTGCATTTCTTATTTTAACATAATCATATGTCAAAATATATTTTATTTCAATGTTAATACAAATCCCACAGAAAATATAAGGAGAGATATATGACTTGCAATACCCTTAATGAATAACAATCATGATAACAGTGATCAATCTTTTTTCACCAAAGGTTTTCCAATTTCACTAACATTGTCATTTCTTTCTTCCATAAACAAAATGTTCCATAAAATAATGTAACAGTATGCAGAGGTGTAAAAGAAAAGAGACTAATGAATTACAAATGAAATGGAAGATATGATCACCAAATAAGTGAAAACCTAGACTCTGCCAGTCTCAGGCTCTCAGTTTCTAATAAATGTGAAAATATAGGCATTTGCTGTTGTAGTACTTAGACCTGCACAAAGAACTAATAAATGGCAAGTGGACCATGGGAATGGAAACATAACTTAAAAGTAAGACATACATAAGTTGAATTTTAAGCAACCAAATCTTATCTTTTTTTGTTTAAGTTCTTTGTATTTGCTGAAAGAAAAGAAGCAAATGAATGAAGAAGTAACAAAGAAACACAGGACTAATCAAATTATTTGTGTGTCACAGTATGGTAATCAGGTTATGTACTGTATATGTATTGTATAGGACAAAGCTGCTGTTCTGTATCTTACTTCTGTTTTTCCAGACCCACATATAGATGGATTTTTAGAGAAATCTATAAGTTTTATTCTCGCTTTTAGGGGTGTCATGTTATACTGGTATCGATTATATGTTAGATGTTGAGTGTAATAGTTCTCTTTGTGTTTGCAAAGTTATGGTTACAGACTCTTTCTCCACCTCCCTACAGTCATACTTCAGTCTAATTTATTTGCATGAAATGAAATTAATTTGATAATCATTATTGCCCATTTTTCTGTAGATATCTGTAAAGTCCTTATAAGGAATTCTTTTGGCCACAATAATCATGTAGTGAAAATCTAATATAGGCCCTGAGCCCAATACTTTGAACACAATATCTCATTGAGTACTTGGACATATTGATTTATTTATGTTGTGTGAATTAACGGTGTGTGATAAGTCTTCGAATTTCCTCAAAGTGGAAATAACATGAGAATTCATTAAGAAATTCTTACACACATGGCAGTGTGCTGGGCATGAGAGTTCAATCACAAATATTTGAATGTTTGCCTAATATGTACCATCTAAATGGCTACAAGAGCTACAGAATAAATCATAATAGAAAAGATGAATAAATAATATAAAATTCAATATGTGTGTTGTCAGTATTGTTACAGAAAAGTAGGCCTATGTATTAATTATGAATGTTTCTATGTTTTACTCTGTGTGGATATTAAAGTGTTTTTGTTCTGAGGGATGGTTGTTAAACACTATCTGGTAATTGAAGTGGTCTCCAGAATAGTCTGCATTATTTTGACTCACGCTGGACTCGGCACTATTTTGTGTGTGGGAAGGCAATTTTAGCCCAAAGAAAGAAGTGGAAGTTGAACAACAGTTTCAGAATTATCAGTTTGTAGTGTTGCAGTGCACTTCTTACAGAAGCCCCACAGCTCCCTCTGCTGTTACAAAGAGTCAATCTAAGTCAAAGGAAAAGTGGAACTTGAGCCACATATGTAATGTAAACTGTATCATCTAAAAGTTAAAGGAATGAATGGAAACAAATTATAAATACACAAGACTGAGAATTTCCAGACTGAAAAGTTGTCTGGCTACTAAAGGGAATTCTGAGGATGACCAATTATTAGCCAAAGTGGTTGTTTGAAAAATTTGTTAAGTAAAAGCATAAATCCCTTAATGTCACTTTGAGTGTACCTGTGTATCAAGTAAAACATAAATTTACTGTGGCTGATGGCCAGCCACTAAGAGTCAGCAGAGTCACACTGCATTTGAACAACCCACGCTTTTTATCACACACCTCTCTGACTGCAGATGATCTATGAGCAGGAACCAGTTAACAGGCTGTGAAAAGATACAGCTTGTGTTCTCGTGGGTCCCAACTTCTACCCTCTGACAGAGGATATAAAGTTATCTGAGTAAGAGAACAGCATCAGACATTTGTTGTGGATGTTTTGGTATTTTAAATTAATATAGGTCATGGTGTGTAGTATTGACTATAGCTGTGTGACAATTGTTTTCCGTTGACTTCTGTAATGTTGTATACCACTTAGTTCTTCTTTTATTTATTTTGAAACTACAGTAAAAAGTCCAAGACAAACGTCTTCACTTGGACATGTTTTCTACAATTTTCTACGATAATCACTTCTCTCCCACAGTTATACCATCAGCAGCCAGGCTTTTAAACCCATAACGTTTTTGTAAAAAACAAATAGGCGGAAGAAATTTTGACGTCAGCCATCAAAAGTGAATGACTAATGGGAAACTACAGTCACATCATCTTTTGGATACCAGACAGCAAATTAGTCCTCACAGTGCAGGTATGAACATCTTAACTCTTAAACATTTAATTTCTGTCTAGTCATCTCACAATGGTTTTTATATAGTTTTAGATTGAAGATACACAACCAGAATATCTGGGGAAAGTTTTGTAAACTTGTGTGACTGTGAATACAGAATTTGTCACATGAAATGCAGATGATTTATAAAAATGATGATATTATATTCATATGATATGATAATATAACAATGTTTAAGACCAATCATTTAACAAACTGTTTAGGGGATTATTGTAATATATAGTGAATGCATTTCTACACTTTTGAAGAATGTGATACACAAGACAATGTTTAATTTATTTTTGTCTTTCAGAGAGCACATAACTGAGTTAACAAACATGGCATACAGAAAGTTCTTTATCACTGTCTTATTTCTGCTTTGCAGTAAGTATGGCTTAAAATCATTCTCCTCTTCTTTTTGAACACACGTATAGCATTAAGGTGGTCTTACACAGGAAAATGAAACCACAAACATTTTGCATGACGGAAACTTAACCGACAGAGGTGTTGCTGTATTATTTGAAAAACAAGTTTTAGCTCTGATATAGTCTTGTTTGTTTCTTTTCTTTCTCTATAAGACGTGACTGGGGCACTCACAGGTATGTAAGGCCTACAACAGGATGAGACACAAACACAACACTGAAATTCAGTTTTCATGAATATTATTTAGACAAAAAAGGCAACAGAAATGCAAAGCTATAGCCTCCAACCACAATTAATCAGTAATATTTTCCACTTGTGTCTTAATTCACACTCGCTTCTCTGTCATCCTACTCTTCTTTCTGTCTGACTGTTTGTCTGTCTGTATATGCCAGACACTATTGTACCATCTTGCTACAGGATTGAGCCTGGGACAATAGCAGGCATCATCTGTGCAGATGTGTTGTTGACGCTCATCACTGTCATTATTACTTACCGCTGTGCCAGCTTTCGGCGTCAGAAGATAGAAAATGGTAAGACGGTTGGTCTGATGAGTCATGTTTTTATAGTGTTTATGTCTGAAAAGTAAATGTAGTAAATGCATTAGAGCTCATCAGGTTTTATCACAGTACCCTGTTCTGTTCTGTTCTGATCTCTCAATGGTGTTTCAGTCTTGCTCTTGCATTTCTTCCTCCTGTTTAATCATGATGTACAACTTAAAATTTGGAAACTGTCACCTCTTGTTGTTGTTGAGTTGTTGTTTAGATTTTTTCTTTATTATTACACTATATATTCATTATCTATTATTTTTTATATCTTTGTACATTGGGTGACTGTATGTGTCTCTTTTAATCTCTTCACAGCTGACAAAGTGTACATGAATGTCCGCGCTAACTGCAAGAGCTAATCTAACAGTGATGCAGTATTTTATCACATTATATACTTAGACCCTGCTTTTTAAACATATATTGCAAAATGCTGTTTTATATTTTACAATAAACACAAGAAGTGACTTTTAAAGGTTTTGCTTAGTCTATTACATATACAATATACACAGTCATAACTCTTAATTCTACAGACATTAGACTATTACTACACTTTATTACATAGAATTCACTCAAGTTATAATTATGTCCCGGATGAAAGGCGTTAAAACTCCATCAAGAATCTCACATACTCGAGTCACATTGTATTGTATATATGATAACAACATCCTCTGCATCTTTTGGGAGCTGTGTTAACTATTATAAACAGCTTTATATATATCTATATATATATATCTATATATATGGATATATAGATATATATACACAGTATTTACAGATAAATACAGACTTTCATGTTGCACCCTAGTGACATTTGAGCAGTCTAACACACACAGGTGACCTTATTAAATTGAGGACAGTTGATGTTAAGTACAAATGTATGTTGATGTGGTACTGTGGTTAAACTGTTGTCTGCAAAACACACACCATGGTGACCAAAGCTGATTCAGTATCTCTGAATCATCTGGCTAATCTATCTATGTTATTGGTGCAGGAAGAGACATTTTTTAGGGACTTTTAGACTTAATGGAGGACACCTTTCGACCCCATATACCATCAGATATAGTACCATCACTTGGTCTATACAAGTTTAATACTCTTGTGAGAAAATTTTGTTTTATTTCAAAATTTTTTCCTTGTGTATTCAGCTTGTGGATTGCCTCAAGATTTTGTTCTATGTCAGTTTTTTTTTTTTTTTTTACACCTTAACAGTAAGATAAGTTTATAAGAACTTTTTAATGACCAGATTATGAAAAGCCTGCCTGGTGACTCACTGATGAAGTTCCAAAAGTCTGAAGGTTTAAAGATAACAAATGTACATAAGTCATAAACAAAAATGTTCTATTGTGGTTTTGGTAACACTTTCTGACACAGGTCATGAATTACAGTGTAATGCTGTTAAAAGAATTATGTTCCTACTCTCCAGAAGAAAACAATGGGGAAAGAGGAAAATCTATTTTGCATTTGAAATGGAATTAATATTACTACATATAAATATTTTATAATTATTGGGTCCCTATAGTCTACAGAAACAAAAGACAAAACTTAAACTGGGGGAAAGGTGTTGATTTGGCAGTATTTTTCTTACTGTGTAATCAAGGTATATTTTTTAGATTGAATTTAAAGACTTCTATAATTCAATGGCTTAAAATAATAATAATAATAATAATAATAATAATAATAATAAGTTTATCATTAAATATTCAAGATGAACTATTTTTCACCATTGTATGATTTATTTCTCATGTCCACTAAAATTGATCCAATGGTCTTGTTCTTTACCTACATGAAAATATCAGAAGCTATGAGTATTTCATTGGTACATTATCCATTCAACAAAATTATTCTGTCACAGGCTGGATTTTGACATGGTCAAATTTTGTTATAATAAATGCTATGAATGTTGATAATGGATTTTGTCAAAAGCCAAGCTCTTTTCCACAAGGTTAGAGGTCAAACAACTTAAAAGAAACTTCCTAATGGGCTAACAAGAGAAAGAAAAAAGAAAAACAAAGCTGATGATGATGATGATGATGATGATGATGATTATGATGTTGATGATGATGATGATGATGATGATTGTTGGTGGTGGTGGTGGTGGTGGTAATATTAATAAACATTATTATTATCATTGTTGTTGTTGAATCATTGTATTGAACATTATGAAACATAAAAGCCTCTAACGTGTGCACTTTCATTTTGCTGACAGTAGAGCATGATTTCAGATAAAGCTGTGGTTTATCATTACTCTGTAGCAGTATGGCCAAAGGAAATGTACTATCTGGTGTACAATCGTGTTTCAACAGAAAGTGGAGGTGTATTGAAAGTGACCTTTGTCTTGGCATCACTTAGACTAGTTCATTTCAATTATCAGTATAAAGTTACAAAGTCAAAAAGAGGCCCTGGAAGACAGACAGATTTGAAAAACTAAAAAAAAAAAAGACTTTTCGTGTCTATGTGTCCAGCAAAAGTGTGAAAACACAAAGACCAAACGAGAACAGCAGCTTCCTCTTCTCTGAGCGGACTCACTCCTTCCTCCTCGTCTGAACACAGCCACAGGTTGACAAATACTCACACTGACGGCATTGCTGGCAAATCATCTGTGAGCACTCACAACTCTGGCTTTGAACATCTTGTTTATGTGCAGCAACACACCCATTTGGAAAAAGATCAGAAGGACCAGTGGCCATCAGCCCCTGTATCGCATTTCTTCCTGGACCTGAAACCAACATAAAGAAGATGTCTGATGCTCTTTGTATTGTAGGTTCGATTTTTGGTGAGTGGTGTGCTATATACGCGTTTTGTAGGTTTTGTAGGTTTTGTAGCCAATGTTGGTTTCTGATTGATGATCATCTGAGCTTGTCTTTCAACTGTTTGTCTTTCAGGATCTTCAGGACAGCAAGGTATCTAACTTTTTCTTAAAAATGTTGCTCCTATGGGAAGCTGTCTTTTGGTTTTGTGTTATAATCCTATTCTCCATTCCCTCTCAGAGTGTGGCTCCTGTTACCTAATAAACATGGAGTCTGTAATTGGCATTATAGCCTCTGACATTATCTTCACCGTCTTCATCACTATTTCTGTGTTTTGCTTCGCATCTCACCACAAGAGAAGGCGAGAATGGGATTCCCATGATGGTAAACACTAAATTTATGATCATCTCTCCTAATTTGTGAGTACGCTGGGTGGTGATACAGTTATAAGTTGGCATGTAAATGTTTTGAACAGGTAGAAGAAGCTTACCTTCATCAGTATCAAAGAAAATGCCAACAGAAGTCACAGAATCTCCCTACCAGGTAACTTAAAACCATATTATTAATTAAGCCTCAAAGACACTAAATGTGGAATTTAGTGGTTTTAATTATATATTATTTGTTTTTTCTGTGATTAATTGCTTTAATTGTTTTGTAGGAGTTACATGGAGTCCAATCAGATGTGTACAGTGAACTTCAGCACTATAGGAAATGAAACAACAAAGTTATAAAAAAAATCCCAACAATTTCACAACCTGATGCTATCACACACTCCTCTATGGACATCTTGTTTTGATACTTATATTTCAATAGAATGATATGTAATACAATGCTTCATAAATGTCTGTTTTACATGTAATTGGTTTACATTTTATTCACTGAGTACTGTGTTGTGCTGAATGTGATGCTCACTTCATTACATTCTTGTTTTTATTAAAACTGCATTTGTATTTAACTAATTATGAATTAAACTTTTAAAACCGACGAAATATAAAAAAAGACATTCACGTCACTTTTCATCTTCATCTTTTTGTATTTGTAATTCAGAGAATTACACATTTTTACATTACAATGAACATAGAGTAACAAGTAATAAGATAAAAGCAACAAATTTCAGATGTCATCAAATGTTGTTGTGCACATTTCCAATTTAATTTTCAGACATTTCTCATACTATTATTTGTCCACTAAACATCATGCTGTTGAGATTTAATCTGTTTAACACAAAACTTTCAAAAACTTTGTTTCGCAACATTTTTTCACATGATCACATGACAAAAATACATGTAAAAACCCAAATTTGGATCAAAAAGTCCCAGAAACGGCTGTATTTGGAAGCAGCCTGTCTACTTCCTACAAATCAACAGATGGTGGCCCCTGACTCATTATGAGGAAGAATTGGAATCTGAAAAAAAAGATACGAAATAAAACATTGTTATTGAACATTACATGCACAACATTTGAATAACAAATCAAAATCTAGGAAGCGGTTTCATCTTGTAATTAGACGAGGATGAAATGCAAGGAATTAAAATTAGGTAAATCTATAATAGTGTCTCATGGAGGTTGGGTGAGGTGGATAGAAAAAGTGGAAATCATTTGTCTTAGTCAAATGCAGAGGAAACAGACCTTAATATCCCCACAAGTCAAGCTTCTGGGCTTGTGTTCTGGAGTTGCTAGAGAACATCACATGAAATGACAAAGCTTTTAGGAAAGCAATTCAACAATGTATCCACAATAATGACTAAGAGAAGAAAAAAATGGTTCTTACCAATTGGATAAGTTTCAGAGCTGATATATTCTCTGGTTTCTGTGGAAATAGATACATTGTTGGGACATGATGCTTAGAACAGTGTATATTGTTTTATGTATTATAGAGTCTGGTCTTACCATCCGTATCCCCTGCGTTTCCTGCTGCAGCCAGTCTGTCATTGTTGTCCTCCACACTGTCCCAGTCTTGCAGTTCTCTGCTTTGGCCTTGGGCCAACATACCATTCAACCCATTAACTCTCCTTGCCTTTCCTTGGAGATTGGCACCTGCACTGGCAATGACTTTGTCTCTGCTTAAGCAAATAATTTGTTTCCCTGACAAATTTCCATCCTCTGGAGTGACCACTGTCATTCCCTCCTCGCTGCCAATATCAGTCAGTTCTCTGCTCCTATGATCCTGAACAAGTCTTATGCTTGCATCCACTATGAATGTGTTATCATTCTCCACATCTTTGGGAATCATGGTCTCATGACTTTCAAGGCTTTGGGCTGCATCTGGGAGGAGTAGTTAAAGCTCAGACTTAATGAACTGCACCTCTGCTTTCATATCCATTTTTATCAGATACTTCAGGTTTAGGTTCTATTTAAATTTGCATGTGTAAAAAAGGCCACATACCTGTAAATCCATTGGTGTCAAAACTCTCTGCATCTGACATATCTGTGAAAGAGTTTACTGCTGTTTAAAATGAAATCCCACCATTGACAAACTGTTTTGTATTTTGATGTGTGGCACATGTCATGACAACTCTAATGACTGTAAATTAAAGCAATGCCTACATTTTTCAAAAGGAAAAATTATGACCATGTACCTTCAGAGTCTTTATCCGCAAAAGGTTTACTTGGATGGTTTCTGTTTGCTGCAGACATGAGAAAATACATGATGATAATCACTGAGGTAGTTGTATATGATCACAATCTCAAAGTTGCTTCACCCTGAAGATTAAGGTGGACAATAAAGCAACACAAATACAGACATACAATGTCTGCTTCTGTTCCCTTTGTGACTTTACATCTATACTCCTGAGGAACCAAAAGTAATTTGAGGATCTGGCGAGCTATGTCACCATGAGGTGTCATTTTGGCCTCCCTGTCACTGAACTGAAATGAATGTGTCTCACTATGTCTGACTGCTCCATTTTGAATCACAGACCTGTTGCAGGTGTCATCATTGTGCCAAGTGAATCTATAACAACAGTAATGAAACAAATATGAGATAATTTTTTCTCATTTCAGACAACAACACAAACACTATTTTGCATGTAAGAAAACATTAATTAACATATGAAAACGACAAAAATAATCACCATTCAGGAAGCTTAACACATGTTCTCTTCGAGCTTGAAAATACAGAAAGTAAATGTGTTATTGCTACTGTCCTATTTAATAAATATTACATTTGTACTATAAAATATTAGTGAGCTTGAGACAACATTTGATTTTTTTTTTTCTTTAATCAGATGGGTTTACCTCTGACTGGGGCCGTGAACACCATAGTCGCAAAGGGAAGAAGCCGAAGACAATACACAAAACTGAAACAAATAGAATTAAAACAAATTCAAGGTTTTGGTGAGGAATGCATGTTTATATAACCTATAGTTAAAGAATAATAAATATTTCAATGTCAGGAGAATGAAAAGGCAAATATCTAGACAAAATATCAACACTTACAGCTTCATTGTTGACTGTGGCCTCTGCGGTCTGCTGTTTGGCACCAAGAGTGCTGTTAAGCTTTTATGTACTGCCACCTAATTCTGCTTTTTAACCTTGAATAGGTCTTGCCCTGGTTAATTATAGATTCTGACATGGTGTATCAAATTGAGACTTCATCAAAGACTTTTTCTGTGTGTTCAACAGTGTGTGACTAGCAGGCAGAGAGGCAACAATTAGGCTCCGGGTCCTGATTAGTTTACAAAGGTCTATTCATTATATCACTTCAATATGAAACCAAATGCACACATTCAAACACACACAAAGAAATAGTCTGTCTCTCGCCTTTGTGTCGAGTATAGGTGGCTGGTTACTTCAGGAAAATGCCCCTGGCTTTTTTCTGTTACCGAGGTGGCCTTTTAAATGATGCCACAGACCATGTATTGTTTGTTTTTTCTGTCACTATTGCACCATTGTCCATTTACCCAGTGTAGCCCTATATTTTGCCAAAACAAAGACCTTTTAAAAAACAGGCCCCACTGAACATTGGTGTATAGAAATGTATCCTGGTGGAAATATCCTGAAATGAAGAGCATGACAATTGGAATTGCAGTTTCATGTGCACCTGGGTGGGAGGAGTGAGGACATTTTAAACCCTACCCCTTTTACCAACTGTACGCGTACAATTAAAAATGAAATGATGTAGTCTCACTAACCATAAACATACTAAATCACAGATAGCATCTGCAGGGCATGTGATGGTTAAAAGTGCATACATGTGGGTCTAGAAATGAGCAGTGTATTTGGGGTAGGATTACACAAAGTTCAGCCACAATACAGCTGTGTATGAGCCCACAGACAGACACATGCAGAATAAAGTTTGTTTCAGTCAGACCTGTTGGTGGCAGAGGGAGCAACAATCTCCCCTCCACGAAAAAGAAAAAGGAGAGCGCCCTCTGCGGGCAAGGCTGTTCGCATTAAGCTCTTGATCCTAAGCATCGCCATATTGACGTCCCAACAGCGCTGAGAGGTAATCGTGTTATTTAACCGTAAATCGTCGTAGGTTTGGAACAACTGTTTGGTGTTTTATCTGTCAGGGAAAACTGGGAACAAGTACCACAACCGCCGCGCCATTCTTCTGCCCGACCACGGTGTTTGTAGGATGTTTTTTCAAGGCGTTGTCAGCCAGTTGCCTCGCCAGTCAGCAGGCTATTCACTCCCCTAGCATGTTAGCTTAGCACTTTTTAGCTTTAGGAAATATAATTTTCGAAGCTTGTTATTTAGCCCCACGTTTAAAATAGTCGCTGGGATGACTGTTTGATTGTTTTTTGCGCGGACTGTCCGTTTCTTTTCGTTACAGGCCCACACCGGGGTCGAGAGCTAGTTGTGACTTTCTAACCGGCTTTTCCCTCTGCTGTTGCCGAGCTAATGCTAACTAGCTAGTAGCACAGCCAGCTGCCCGGTTTGCCTCATAGTTAGCTGTTAGCTCCACTGCACTTGTACAGGCCTTGGGCCACAGAAGGTCTCTGCGTACAGTCTCCTTTTCATTAAAGTATTAAGCGGGCAAATTGGGCATAACTGAGCGAGTATCACATATCAGAGAGACCATTTGCCGATTGGATGTCTCTCTTAAATGCAGCAATGTAATGCAGCTTTATTAGCTTTATTGGTTAGCGTTCGTTGGCTCACATAGTTCGTTCATGTTTGCTTAATTGACAGCATTGATTTAATCAACCTACTTTCTGCCTCTTTTCAACAGGAGATACTGCCTTGGTGTAGCCCCCAGTGATGACTGTATTGAACCCTGTACCTCCTGATTAGACTGGTTGGATGCCCCCATTTAACATTCAGGTTTCTCCATTTCACAAGCCACCATATTTAGACACGCAAGCCACCAATGATTTAAATTTACTTGAATTGTTTTTCGTTTAGTTATGTCTGTTTTGTGTTTAACTTATGTCCTGCTGATTTACTTTCTACCGCACTGTTGCCGCCTTCACGTAGCACGCGAGAAACATTTGCATTTTCTTTTGAAACGCTCATAAGCAGATGAACATCCTATGAAAGAGTGGGGGAAACATTTTCAGGGGAAAATGTGTCTTGAGCTTAGATTTTTTTTTTCCTTTCCCTGTTCTATGTATGTTGTTGTAACAATTTAAATGGCTGAGAAATAGTTCTAAATGTCCTCTTTTTATATCTGTCTATGTAGCTTTCTTACCATAAAGGCATCTCAACCACTCCTGTTCCAATTCATCTGTCACCAACATCCTGGAGGGATACTCCCAGGTATTGCATTATCTTATGTCTAATTAAATACACCATATCTAAAAGGATACTCTACAAATGCTAACATGATTAATTAGTACACAAAATATTTAAGTACTGATTATTTGTAACATCTTTGTCTAAATGAATTTATGCTGCTGCGATTTAAAATTTCTTCATGTTTTTTGTGTCCTGTTATGTTTTTAGGAGATTTAGAGAAGATCTTGTGTAGAATATGTCTGGCCCTGTTCCAAGCCGCTCTCGAGTTTACCCTGACGTAAACACACAGAGACCTCGGGAATACTGGGACTATGAGTCCCATGTTGTTGAATGGGGGTAAGGCAAAAGGGGATTGTTAGCCCTTCAGTTCTATTTGTTTTTCATTTCTTTTTTGATTCGTTTGGTAAGCTATGTCAGGATTGTTAACCATGACTTGTTTCCTGTTTTTTCAGAAACCAAGATGACTATCAGCTAGTCAGAAAACTAGGGAGAGGAAAATATAGCGAAGTGTTTGAAGCCATAAACATCACAAACAATGAAAAAGTGGTTGTCAAAATACTGAAGGTATGGAGATAATCACTTGATTAACTGGATGATTTTAGATGTTTTGCCACTGTTTTCCTGTTAAACATTATTAATATTTTGTCACTACAGTGGAGCTTGTATGTGTCTAATATTACTGTCATTGTTCACAGCCGGTCAAGAAAAAGAAAATCAAGAGAGAAATAAAAATCTTGGAGAATCTCCGGGGTGGCCCTAATATCATCTCGCTGTTAGATATTGTCAAGGATCCCGTGGTAATTTTGTTCTCCTTATTGTACTATAACCATTCAGAGCTCACATATGTGTACATAATATCTCTTTATATTTTCTTTCTCTTTTTAATCTTTTTAGTCACGAACCCCTGCTCTGGTCTTTGAACATGTGAACAACACAGACTTCAAGGTAAAGGAAAGGTTTCTCTCTATGTAATTCAGAAGTCAATGCAAAGTTATTTTTTATTGTGATGGCTCACATGTTGTTTTATTTTTACAGCAATTGTACCAAACCCTATCTGACTTTGACATACGGTTCTACATGTACGAAATCTTGAAGGTAAGAAACAGCTTTCAGTAAAAAAAAAACAAAACTTTATAGTGTGTGTGTGTGTGTGTTCCAGTGAAATCAGTCAGAATATTCTCAACATTTTCCTTCTTTACCTGGTAGGCTCTGGATTACTGCCACAGTATGGGGATAATGCACAGAGATGTCAAGCCACACAATGTAATGATTGATCATGAACACAGGAAGGTATTATCTCGAATGGCAACTTTTTTTTTTTTTTTTTTTTTCATGTATTTCTCCCAGTAACAGCAGTGAATTACAATTTCTAAACTATTTGTATCTCTTAACTTCCAGCTCCGTCTAATTGATTGGGGTTTGGCAGAATTCTACCACCCAAACCAAGAATACAACGTGAGAGTGGCATCCAGGTACTTCAAAGGACCCGAACTGCTGGTAGACTACCAGGTGAGGCGCTCATATCTTTACATGTCTAGTCATGCCAGTTTTTTTTACAGTCATGAAGTCGGTTCAAACCTTTTTACCTCCCTGTATTATTTGTAGATGTATGACTACAGCTTGGACATGTGGAGTCTGGGCTGCATGCTCGCCAGCATGATCTTCAGAAAGGAACCTTTCTTCCACGGTCATGACAACTATGATCAGGTATGAAGAATCCCATCTTGTGTTTCTAGAACACTTCAGAGTACAGTATTGTTGTTTTTACACAGTCCAACCACATTCTTTTGACACTAGACATTGGCAACGTAGCAACTCCGTTAGGCCTCTCTCAAAGTTATTGAGCAAGGGTACAAAAACTTTTGGCAAGTTTGGTGTACTGAATTTAAAACGGCATGAGTGAGACAAATGATTGAGACTATACCAGTGGACACAGTGACGACACATTTGAATCCTGCTTTCCCTGCCCTCACTAGAACATTGACCATATAGCATTTCCAGTTGTTTCATAGTTCATTTGGGCCCATGTGATTGTACTGTTGAATTGTTTCCATTGGTACACAAAAACATATGCCAGATAATCATCATGAACAGCTTCGCTACTGTGTTCAGTGATTTAACTCTTATTTCTCTAGATGTTAGAGAAACTGTGATATTTTCACAAATTACTACTTTAGACTGGACATAAAAATGTTTTGATTCTAAATGAAGTCACGTTTGCTGTAATCAGACGATCAAAATGAAACGATCAGGCTTTAGCCTGTTACCAGTTACAGAAGCAAGGCCACTGGTGTAGTTCAGTTTGATAACAAAAAAAATCACCTACACATTCACAAACTGTATACGTACTCTCCAGACATTTACTGAGACAAGCATATTGTTAATTTAACAATCTTTATTCATGTCTGTTCTCTCCCACAATAATCACTTTGACATATTGTATACATGTCATGCAAATCGACGATGAATTGACAACAGCACTAACTGCAATGGATTCCAGTTCATATTCCTCACCACGCTTCGCAGGCAATAACAAATACCTAATGTATATTTAAATTTTCAAATTGTGTTTCTTCTAACTCACAGCTTGTGCGGATTGCAAAAGTACTCGGCACTGAGGACCTGTACGACTACATTGACAAGTACAACATTGAATTGGATCCACGATTCAATGACATTCTCGGAAGGTAAATTATTAAGGCTGTTTGACCTCAAAATAGTATCAATGTTTGAACCAGTATTCTGACTAATGAATACTTCAAGTTAACACTTGATCCCTGGTTTATTCTTTAGACACTCCCGCAAAAGGTGGGAGAGGTTTGTGCACAGTGAGAACCAGCACCTCGTCAGCACCGAGGCTCTAGACTTCTTGGACAAACTGCTGCGCTATGACCATCAAGCCCGCCTCACGGCCAGAGAGGCAATGGATCATCCCTACTTCTGTAAGACAGCCTTTCCCTTTTTTATATATTTTTGTCTTGTCTGAAACTCTTACATATTGCTTCAGTAAACTGGCTCAAACCAAAACTTGTGTGCTATACTTTCAGTGGCTTGGTTTTGTCAACACATGTTGGTTTATGAGTTGTTCAAATTCACTTCTGTTCACAGATCCCATCGTAAAAGATCAGGGAAGGGGGGCCACTCCTGGGGGGATGGCTGCCAGCTCCACACCAGTCAGCTCCTCAAGTATGATGGCCGGTGAGTAATGCTTCTAAGAATGAACTGCCCTGATCGAAAAAAAAAAAAAGTCTATATTTGCAGATGCCGTTTTTTGGCTGCAAGTTGGAGGTCTAACTTTCTTTGGAGCCAAAACGTGGGCAGATTGTAAGAGGAGCATTGGTAAATGGCATCAAAGAAAGTTACATCTTTATATTTAGATTGTGATGACATGTAAATATGAGCATTTCCAAATGATTAATGAGCCTCCTGTCTCTTGTAGGCATCACCTCAATGTCCTCCTCACAGCCACTGGCTAACATTGCTGGATCACCTGTCATCTCTGCCCCAAACACCTTGGCCACACAAGTCCCTGCAGCTACTGGGGCCCAACCCTGAAGCCACTTCCTCACCTGTGTTTATGTGTGCTCATGGCCATGTCCTGCCTAGCTCTCACTGCGGCCCAGGGCCATGGCTCCCCTTTTTATGTTAAAAATAACAAAAGAAGAAGATTTAAATTGCTTTTCACATTCAGTTATATTTTGACACCTGGACTTGACAGAACTGTATTGTTGCACCTGTCAGGATTATTAGAATTAATTTGGGTGTGTTATTTGACAATGCCATTGTCTAGAAATTCTAATAAGATGTAGACATGAAGAGAATGGATAATAAAATTTATTTTGTATGTTCCAAATATACAGTCTTGCTTGAAACTGTTTGATGGGGATCCTGCTGTATTACACTGTGAACCTTACACGACTTCACAAAACAGAGACAGGAGTCTGGTGTGCCCCAACTAACAGTGCTCGCTGGTTGCACACAATGTAATGTGCAGGAGTTGTTGGTGTTTTGAAGTTGTTAGATGCTATCATTCTTTAATTGGACTTTTGTAGATATTCTACAGTTACTGTCAGGTTGCATGCACCCAATGCTGAATATCACAGGGTCAATAGTTTGCCAATTTTATGTTACTTTCACTTCTGTATGTGTATGTATGTGTTCATGTTTGTTTTTTATGAAGTCTCTTACACATGATTTTGATTACATAGACAATTTTGTAACTTTTTGTTTTATGTTGGGAGGAGTCATCACCTACAAAAAACAACTTCAAAAATAAACAATTTAAACAGGGCTTTGCAGACACTACATGTTATTGAGTACACCATGTGTTGACTGGTCGCATTGGCAGTATATGAGTGAACGTAAAACAACATAGTCAGCTAATCCCCACAGGATAATTTTCCTTTGATAAAATTAATGGATTTTGGCACAAAATGACTTGTGTTCAGAACAAAGTGGTCTCCCTAAGACTGTTCATACATTTACATCCTATTATTCAGGCTAGCTTGAACAAAGTGAATGTGTGACAATTTTTTTTTTTGGGGGGGGGGGGGGTCCACCAATTTTGGGGCAGATGTGTGTGTGAGAGGAGCATGTGGATGCAAATGCATATATCTTCAATCATTTTCGAGGCAAAAAAGTGTATATGTACATATTTCTAGGTAGCTTGAAAAGAATAAAAGCTGATCGTGTGAATAAGAGAAATGAACCATATTCAGA
Organism: Rachycentron canadum; assembly: GCA_038496675.1. Classification (NCBI taxonomy): domain Eukaryota; kingdom Metazoa; phylum Chordata; class Actinopteri; order Carangiformes; family Rachycentridae; genus Rachycentron; species Rachycentron canadum. Next base: position 25,766,784 of record CM076653.1, read on the forward strand.
GCACGTTTCTGTCAGTGTTGGTCAAAATGGGGGTGGAAGCTGTTTGTAACCTGCACCTCTAAACCATTTCTCCAGTTGTTGGTGAACTTGGTGAACCTGAATCACTCACATACATGTGCTCTTCTCATAACGTGAAGGCCACTGTGAGTCAGACAGTGCTGCCACCTCCAGAGGTTTGACAAAGGCTCCAACTACACAGACGAACGACTCCTGCCATTACATGTGTGCGCATTACATTACATTTCGTTACATTACATGTGACCCTTCACGCTTTAGTTGCGACTTGGCTCCAAACAGCCGGAATCATGCTACATTCAAACGCTTCTCAAATGTCGGAAATTATACACACTAAAAACTTTTTTTTTTTTTTTTTTTTTTTTTTTGCAGTGTGTTCGGTGGAAGTAAATGAAATTTTGAAAGTAAATGTGCTGTGTTTTATCTCATTAGTCAAGAGAAGCGTAAACAAAAGGGGGTCTATCGTCTTACAGCTGCAAGATGAAGAGGGTGAAATCAATCAGAGGAATGCGCACATTGCCGGTGTGTACGTTGCAAGATGTGGCTGTAAGTAATTAAAGTGTATTTATATTAGGGACAGACTAGGTTACTCTTTGTCAATCAACAAAAGAAACTCGAGTTGACATATGTCCGACACTTATGAAGGCAGCATTAGTTGCGCCTGCTGTGGCACGCCTCGGCTGCAGGCGGTCGGTTTTGTCCCAAGCTGTGAAATTTGTCTGTCGTACTTTGTCAAATGGGAAAGTTAGGAGTCATATCGCTTGTAATAGCTGCTTTGTCGGCGCTGCTTGGAGAGAGGTTTGTCAACTTAAGGTAATGCAGCAAACAGCTTCATTTCGTTTCAACAACAAGGCTACGTCTCGGCGTCTGTGTCCTTGTTAGTTTTGTTTTTTTTCTTCTGTAGGAAAAAGTCAAAGTTTTGTTGTCCTGCTGCCCTCGAATGACTTCTCTGTATATATATATATATATAAAATAAAAACATTGCAGGAGAATGACCCTCGCCACTAGAGAGCTGGTCCAGAATCGCCTTCCCAACTGTGTTGCTCTCAAAAATCTAGGTAAGTATCGCCTCATAAATAAATGAAGCTAAAAATGAACACGAGAGGACATTGCAATTAATTTGTCAAGCGCGTGCTTGCAGAATACGGCTCAGAGGACATAACCATCCTGGGAGATGGACTGGCCATTATCAGCACGGTGAGTGTTGGACTTGGGGCGACGCCAGACCCGTGCTTATCAGGGTAAACAAGCTTGTGATAGAAAACAACCTAGAATTAAAATCTTCGTGAATCGACACTGTCGTAACGTGAAAAAGAAAAGTTAAATCAACATTGTCCCAAATGAGTGTTTGTTTAAGCCCCTGGTGTGCCCCAAAGATCCCTCTTGATCCTACTTAAAACCAAGAAGTTTCCAGAGTAAGTCAATAGTTTATCTGCTTTTGTCTTTAATTGTACTTGACCAGCTGCAGAAAATGCATTTGTCAATAGCTGCTTGAGAGAAAAAAGCCCCCTTATACAAGGGGTATCTGTATGTAAATGGACTAAAGACTGGTATTTTAAAGTCCACTGATCAAAAGTGATGCAATTTTATTTTTTACTCAATATGTGTCGTCATTTTTTTGTTGTGCAATGTTTGTGTAGTCTGATATTTTTTTTAATATCCCAAGGGTCTGAAGTATCCTGGACTGCCATACACAGATGTGACAGGAAAGATTTTCTCTGTTGATCTACAAGATTCTCGGATGAAACCGGTGGAGCTGCGCATGCCAAGAAACTTTGATCTGGAGTCATTCAACCCTCACGGCATCAGTATATACACCGATCCCAGTGGTAAAAGCACTTATCACTTATGTGTGCTTGTAAATGTCACACACAAGTCTGCCTTAATAGGCTAAAGCACTACACCACTTACTAGTTTCTCAGTTTGATACAGATTGAACAACATTTCTATTTCTATGATTCTTCAGATATGCATTAATGGCTGACATTCAAGTATATTCTGCAATGGAAAAATCATTGCTGACGATAACTACTGATGTAGTGTAGTGTATGTAGTTTTATGCGGACAAACCTGTTGTGATTTGTGCCTGTGATAGTCTCAGTGGGTATCCTGAATACCCCAAACAATATCTTTGGTGTGTCTGTAGTGTATGTGAAATGATATGTATAACAAATTCATACATCCCAGTGTTAAAAAAGCAGATTTACTTGTATAAAAAATTCATGGGTTTCCTCTTTTTTTTTTTTCATAATGCTTCTTTCTCATCAGATGACACAGTCTATCTGTTTGTTGTCAATCATCCTCAACACAAAAGCCAAGTTGAAGTCTTCAGATTTGTTGAGGACGACCACTCCCTGGTGCATCTGAAAACTATAAAGCACGAACTTCTCCACAGGTACAGTGCTGTGACAAATTTAAAATGTCCATACTGTGAACTGCACTGGAGATTTACCTAGAACAAGGATGCAGTAAGTCTGAAACAATAGTTGCAAAACTACTGATGTCGTTAGTTAACATAGTTATACGAAAAACATGTATATTGCAGTCAAAAATAATTATTTTATGCCATTATATTCATTTTTCAATTGCTGTTTTTCCTTCCAGTGTAAACGATATTGTTGCAGTGGGTGTGGATAGCTTCTATGCAACCAATGATCACTACTTTCTCCACCAGCTATTTAAATATTTAGTGGAGCCTCTTCTTGCCCAGCCTTGGACTAATGTAGTGTACTACAGTCCCAATGAAGTGAAGATAGTTTCTGAGGGTTACTATTCTGCAAATGGCATCAATATCTCACCAGATAAAAGGTAGGAGCGATCTGTCGACCATGCATATGGTCATGCTTTATTCTTTGTAGTATTTATTATTTACTGTATTCTTTCTTATTTATAGACATATATATGTGGTAGATTTGTTTGACCACAATGTGCATGTGCTAGAGCGGAAAGGAGACAATACACTTGCTTCCGTGAAGGTAAATGTCTCAAAATTTCAGTAATAATTTTATAGCATCTTTAAAGAATTTGTTCCTACATTGAATCGGTATTTGTCATCAACTACAATAATTAAACATATTACTCCTGTGGAATAATCCTATAACATGGTTCTTAATTTTTTTGTAATTGTAACTAAGATGAAAATATTTTAAGACAATTTACATATAAATGCAGGTAATTCCAAAGGGTTTCTAAGTATAAAATCAGGCCATGCTAGAATTGTAATTCAAGGTAATCAAGACACCATGATGAATGTATAATTGAAACCTTGTCTGTGGCGTCTCACCAGTCTGTGGCTGTGGGTTCACTCTGTGACAATGTCGAAGTTGACCCTGAAACAGGTGACCTGTGGTTAGGCTGTCACCCTAATGGATGGAAAGTTTTCATGTTTGACCCCAAGGACCCACCGGGATCAGAGGTTTGTCTATTCACGTTTATCAGATAGTAAATTGTGAGAATCCAGACAACTTTACAGCAACAGACATAATATATACTGTGTTCAATTTTACATCCATAGTCTCTTTACCTAAACAAATGATCCATTTTATGCTTATTTAGTCATAATTCTCTCTCTTTGGATCATGTTTTCTTCAGGTCATCCACATCCAGAAGATTCATTCTGATCAACCATTAGTGACTCAGGTATATGCAGACAATGGTCATGTGATCATGGGTTCCTCTGTAGCAGCTAGGTATGGGGAAAAGTTGCTCATTGGCACTGTTTTCCATAAAGCCTTGGTCTGTGATCTAAAGTAGGTAATAACTTTCTATACTGTTCTCAGTGAGCAGAAAAATTAAAGGGAGATAATTTGTTTTTTGTTTGGTTTTTTTTTTTGTTTTTTTTAAATCAAGATTTACCTCATTGCAAGGCTCCCAATCGATAGGGCAATGATGATTTAAATGATTATTTACATAAATTTTGCAGCACTTGTAACCCATGTGCAAAAATGCAGTTTACCCCTTTATACCAAGCAGGATGTGATGACAGATGCATGAGCCTCTCAGATGGTGTAATAATGCTTGAAAATCCTTTAGTAGGAGCCAGAAGAACATAGACATATGGTGTTAAAATGACTTTATATTAATGTGTAATGAGCGTTTTTGTCACTGGATTAACCAGATACACGAACCACTATGAAATAAAATTTTATAATAATAATATTTTCAACCAAACGCTCATATATATATGCTTTTTACCATGTAAGCAACACTTTTCACTGATTTCCTGAAAATGTGAAATTATGTATTTGCTACTGATGATTAAAAAAGGTAATATTTGCCTCTTGTATTTGACTGTAATAATGCAATAAAGAGAGTCATGGTGCAACTCTAGCTTATCAAGTTACACAAGTCATATCTTATTTTCCTGCCATTTTGAAACTGATGTCTGCCCAGCTTCCTTATTACTACAAAACTACCCTCTCCACTGTATTGTGTATAAACAGTGCTTTGTACAAAATGCACATATATCAACCCTATAAACTTTTTGTAGTCATTATTTATATCAGTTGTTTTTAATGTTAAATTGTCTTCTTCTTTTGACCGAAATATGTTTTCAAGGTGTGATGACACATTGAGTGTGATTATAATACACTACATGGAACATCCTCTTCATTTAATTCAGGAGGAGCAGAGGAGAGGCTGTGCAGATAGGCTCTCCTCATGGTGCTGCAGGACAGACAGATTCAGGACATCATTTGCTCCTAGAGCCATAACACTTTCTCTCTCTGTAAGATAGTCATCTTTAATGAACTCATTTTAATATATTGTATTATTATTATTACTATTATTTTTATTGTTATTGTTGAAGTGCTTTGTTGAGCTGCTTGACAACAAAACTATATCTATTATGATAAATTAAGTATGATTAAATAAATACTGACTTGACCTTTCAAAAAAGAAACATTTTTCTTTGGGGTAATTATGGTGCCAACCTGGAATAGCCCATCTAAATTTCATGAAGAAATAAGGGTAAATCTAATTTTGCTCCTTGGTGTAAACACTAGCTCCATCTTTGGTGCAATTATGTAAATGCAACCTGAAACTTCCTGTGTAACCTTTGACTTATAAACATGGTCACTATGAGGAAAGTGGTGCTTGCTGCCTTTGTTGCTGCTTTTGCAGTTTTCATTGGACACAGATTTCTCAAACTAAAGTGAGTATTTATTATTTTTAGAACTAAGTTAAAGACCATATATTCGGATATACAGTTTAGTAGAACTGTTTTTGAATGTTCACTTATACTGCTTTCTACAGTAAGTAAAAGTCTGAGCATGCAGTAAGGTATGATTTACAAATTTGAAAGTACCCCGAGCTCTGCTGATTATAATATAAAATATTATATAGTTACTTGCTATTGGTCTTTTTGTTTTCTTGTTAAATGCTTAACTGCTCTGCAGGGAAATGACCCTTGCCTCCAGAGAAGTGCCAGTGAAACACCTCAAGTGTCATTATTTAAAGAATATTGGTAAGATTTCCTTGCTTTATGTTCATGTAACTGTCTTCATTTGGGGATTTACATTGTCAGTCGTGTTTTGGAGAGTAAAGTGTGATCATAACTGAAGAGTTTGAAGTCCAGGTCACTGACAGTAGATCAAGTGTCAGCAAATCTTTGTCTTGCAATGTTACGCTGGTCAAACCAACAGAACTGAAAACTTGTTTTCTTCTGTCTAGAATATGGGGCAGAGGATATCACAATACTTAAAGATGGACTGGCCTTCTTAAGCACAGTATGTTATTAGGATGACTGTAAAACCACAAAATTACTTGAATCTGAAATAATACATCAACATAATTACTTTATGTGTCATACATATTAGTTTTCAAGTTAGTTGTGATTAAATCTGAAATGATTGTTTTTGTAATGATCTCCTCAGAGCTGCATCATTATCTTACATTTAGTGTTTTCCACTCAGGGGTTGAAGGGGTTTCTTGGCTTGCCTTCGTTCTCTGATGATCCAGGACAAATGTACATTTTAGATCTGCTGCACCCAAAGCCAACTCCAGTGAAGCTACAAATCAAAGGAGAGCTGGACCTCAGCTCTTTCAACCCACATGGCATTAGCGTGTACACAGATGAAACAGGTGATGTACAAATCAGATCTAACATCTCAATGAAAAAAAAGAAAAGAATCTGTGTATGACGTGATCATGAACGCTAAATGTACCAGAAAACTTTCATTTGGCCTCATTAATTCCAATTAATTCAATAAACTGTCATATTTTTTTTTTTTTTTTACCTATTTTTACTAAATATGTAGAAAAACAAAGTAAGAAGCAAAGTTAGTTTGCAAACACCAAAAACATACAAAAACAATTGATCAGTATCAAATAAAAACTTTTCATACAAAGCTCTATCACATTGTGAGGTGAGAGGAATGACAACACACTTCACATTACTTTCTCTTTGCAGATGGCTCTGTGTACCTGTTTGTTGTCAATCATCCTCAGAACAATAGCCAGGTAGAGATCTTCCATTATGTTGGGCAGGACACACTCTTGCACCAAAAAACTATTACCCACCCTCTACTCCACAGGTATATACAATAAATATATACAATATATAATGTACAATATATATATATGTATATATATATATATATATACAATAAATCCATTTACAGTATTACTTGACAATATCCATATATTGGCTTTTTATCTGTTATGTTTTTCAGTGTGAATGACATTGTTGCAGTGGGAGCAGAGAGCTTCTTTGCCTCTAATGATCACTACTTCCAAAATGATGCACTTAATTTTCTGACCATCATGTTTGGTCTGTCCTGGTGTGATGTGATCTACTACAGTCCAGGGGAAGTGAAAGTGGCAGCCAGTGGCTTTATGGCCTCAAATGGCATCAACATATCACCTGACAAACGGTTACTCTCAGTTCATTTCAGCAGTCGCAGATGATGTAGCACATTTAAACATTAAACTAGATTATTAATTCCACAGCACTGTGAGCGGTATATAATGCTAAAATAATACAATCAAAATGCCTTTTTTTTCTCCAGGTACATTTATGTTTCAGACATCATAGACCATGAGATAGATGTTTTTGAAAGACAAGAAGGGGAACAATTAGTGTTTGTCAAGGTATTACTTTATTATTTTCTTCCCTCAGTAAAACAGAAATTTAACAACATATTCAGCATTTTGGGAAATAAGTCTTCTTGCAGAGATAGATGGATCTGCATCACTGTCATATCTGTTAGCAACTGCTTATCTTTGCTTAACATTAAGACTGGAAAGGACCAAAATGTTGCTTCACTTCTTGTACAAATTACACCAAGAATATATGATGGTTCCATTAGTGAGCTTTAGAGGTGCTGGTAGGTGGACTTTCTTGTATTTGGAAAGAGCCAGGCTGACTGTTTCATCCATGTATCCAGTCTCTGCTAAGCTAGGCTAAGTGGTCGCTTGCTTTAGCTTCATATTTCACACACAGACAAGAGCGTGATATCAGTCAGATCTATCTTTTGGTTAAAAAAAAGCATGTGTATACACCAAAATGCTGAAGTAATACAACTTAATCCCAGAAACAGTATTTAAACATGCTTTGCTCTCATTTGAATTTGAATCTCATTTGAATTTAAATCTCATCAGAATTTCGGAAGGCCAGAAAATAATTTCCAGGTTTCATTTACTGCATGCAATGTTTCATACCAGTCTGTAGCCGTTGGGTCACTTTGTGATAACATTGAAGTGGACCACAAGACAGGGGATGTCTGGCTGGGCTGTCATCCAAATTCCATGAAGCTGTCAAACTACAACCCTGAAGATCCACCTGGCTCTGAGGTTTGTGTTTTTTTATTTTTAAATGATAAAGCTTCATTATTGTTTGAATTTGCCTGACAGTTTGCGTGTCTTTGTGTTTCCCTTAGATCATCCAGATCAAGAACATTCACTCAGAGCAGCCAGTGGTGAGCCAGGAGTACACTGATGACGGCCATGTGATAATGGCCTCCACTGTAGCAGCTCCTTATGAGGGAAAGTTGCTTATTGGCTCTATTTTCCATAAAGCCCTGTACTGTGATTTGAAATAATCTGTGTCTATACTCTAATCTGTCTAATACTGGAACAAAAGATAAATAAAATGTTTTACCTGTCATATACACTGTGTCATTTTGTGCAGCTAGAAATTGAAGAGTTGCATAAAATAATGCCATTGCAAAGCAGGGCACTATTTAATAATGTAGCCTTAGAGATTTGCATAGATGTATGTAGTACTTACACAAAATCCCTAGATACATAATAGTATCTGTATTATATGTAATATTTTCAAAGCCTATGAAACTCCTTCCCTGAACACAGTCTAACTGGTTCCACTGGTGGTAAAGGTGAGAGAGGTTTCAGAAAGGATGTTTTACCCTCTTTCGTCTTTATCCATTAACAAATCTTCATTTACTTTGCATATTTTAAACCTAGTCCCCCCACCATCAGGATGCTGTGCAGTTTGTTCTTCTGTAGCATCTTTGGCAGGGACAGTGAAAACAATACCATCATTTTCTGATGCAAATGTACAACTGTCCTTGTTCTCTACATTTTCTGTTCTCGCACATTCTGCAGATTCAGGTTCTCTGCTTTCTTGAATTAGAGCGCGCACCTCCTCCTGATCACCTTTATTTATGTCAGCCCTTTTGTTCATGAACACTTCACTGATGCTAATCATGCGTCTGTGACGTGGTGAATGATCCAGGGTCAAGATGTCGCTGCAACTCTTAGAGCGATTTATGTTGTCTGCGGGTGTTGTTTTTTCCACTGTGGTTCCAATTTCCTTGATAATAGTGCTGTAGTCTTCCTCCTTCTTAGACAGGAAGTTGAAGATGTCGATGACAGATGGCTTCACATCTGGATTATGCTTGTCTTCCACGGGTTGTGGTTCTTCATTAGGTGAGTATCTGTCTTTGTGTCTTCTTTTTTTTAGCACCTTGTGAGCTTCCACGACCATGTGGACGTTCCAGCTGAAGAACAGAGACAGCCAGGCCAGGCCCATGTAGATCCATAACTCTGCAAATACTCTGTATAGTCTGGGGTATTCTATTTTTGGATTTACACCTGAAATAGAGGTAGATATACTGGCATAAAATTTATAACAAAGGACTCAATCAAACAGATGAAAATGCAAAAATAACCCTTGGAGCAACATTAACCTTAGAGGGATCATTAATATGCCATAAAAGATACCAACCTGCTACATAATCTCCAAAACCAACCGTTGTGAGTGTGATGAAAGAGAAGTAGATGCCTTCCAAGTAGCTCCATCCTTCCAGAGACATGAAGACAAATGGGGGAATCACTAGGTGTATGAACAGCCCCCATAACAGGAATAAGGCTGTGCAGGTTAACTGGACCTTTTTCTGACCGAAGAGAGAAGAGAAACATAAACAATAAAATCTTCATGTGATATAAAACTTTACAGAGCTTCCTCTTAACACAGACTCCACCGTTCAGCCATTTCTTACCACTGAAACACCTTTACGGATCAGAACCTGGGACAGACGCTTGGCTCTGTCTCCGAAGAATGAACCCAGTTCGCTTATCCATACCAGGCACAGGGGGATCCCACACAGACCATACAGGATGCAGAACACACGGCCACCTTTAGTCTTAGGAGCAACATTGCCATAGCCTATAAGGTGAAAAAAGTTGTCAAATCACAGCATTACGAGATATAAAGAATATTTCCTTGTAAACTTTTGTACAAAGTTAAACATTCAAAATAAAAGCTGGGTTTAAGGGTTGAAAGTAAAAATATCTATCAGCATATCATTGTTAAGTATTACACATGTTGTATTTTTAACTTGCTGGGTAACTATGATAATCCATCAAAAGTGCAATTCTAGATGCTGAGGATGATTTAATTATGTAATGCTCAAGATCGCGATTTCGAGTAATATGAGAATAATAATTATTTAAATAATTAAATAATTAAAATAATTACATAAATACATAATAGATTACACATGATTTCAAGACAATTACTATTGTAAGACCAATAAAGACAAGAATCATGTTTCCATGTTAAGTTTTAAACTGATGTAAATTAAATCAATTATTAAAACTAATATGAATGTATTTTATTAATGCCAAATAATGTATATGTCATACAAACCTATTGTGGTGACAATGGTGGCAGCAAAGATGACAGAGTTTCCCCAGTCCCACATGTCAAGATGTTTGTCCCCAGTGATTGTCACACCTTGACCTGCAGCCTCTGACACTATCTATGGAAGAACATTTGAGCAAACGACATCTTAAGAGATTTTGTGTTTAGACAACACTGAAATGTGTGCTAACAGGTGATTTGTGGATTTTAGAAGATACAAAATTTTCACAGGTTAACACAACAAAACCTGACGTGTTACATATGCCTGTCATGGTTGTGGCCAATGAGTGATCTTCATTTAGTCCACTACATATTCATGAGGTGGGATGCATGATTGATGTCAATCAACAACACAATGAATGTGAGGTACAACCGCAACAAAACCAGTAAAAAAAAAAAATTCTTATCATGTTTGTTTATGTTTTTTTTTTTTTTATTTGGTCCCATCCCATGCTAAAAGGTTTTGCTAATGCAGAAAATTAACAACCTATCAATAGAGAAAAATTATGTATGCTCTGTGTGATCTAGATTAGTTGTTCCAAGCCTCTTCATGTGTGTGGACTGTAATCAACCACAAAAATATTCATAGACTAAAAATCACATGGTTTGCCCTAACACACAAGGCAATTAAACCTCAACTGAATTACCTCGATTAATGTCGAATTAATAATATAATAATTATTATATATTTACCTCAAGCTTTTTAGTTTCACTTCAAATGTATTCAGTGAATCTTCAGTGATTTTTTTTTTTGTTTTTTTTTTTTTGTTTGTTTGTTTTGTTTTTACCTAAATTCATCGTGTACAATGAAATTTGGCGGAGAGAATTCAGGGATGGAGTGAGAGAGAGGGGGTTGTTGAAACAACGAGGTGACAAAGCTCAGGTAGCTCTACACTGTGTGAACTGTGGATGAGATGTGTTTAACAGAAATGAACATCTTAATTAAAAAATGATGAGCAGAAATAGCAAGATGTGCCCACACCTTATATGATAGGCTGTTGCCTTCCATCCTCAAATGGACAGGTCACCTCTTAGCTCAGCCGGGCAGAAATGTATAATGTCTTAGACTATTTCTCTTTTTTTAGAAACAAAATGAAAATAAAATAAATTAAATAAAAGCCCTAAGATTATAAATTGCAATTGCCCCAATCCCCCTTAATTCACCCTTACTTGTCTTTAATGTTACTGATGATAAACATGTTGATTTTCTCATTGTTTTTTCTTCGATCTAAATGTCGCGCGGACGTTGAAACCGGGACACACCTTTGGCAAACATTCAAATATTTGTGGTTAAGGTAACTTGTACCTTCATGTACAACAAACCGCGGTGCATGATAAATAATCGTTCACGTTCTATGGCGAATGTGACGCCAAAAGAAAAGAAGGTTTTACTGCGACCTGATGAGCTTCAGACAGTTTTTAATGGGTGTTTTCTTTATTCTGACCAGAAAAAACAAGTTCTGAAGTGTCCCGACGAGTTGCCCGAAGGCGAGGAGGCTCTCCTTTGCTCTCACAATGCGCTCGCTTGAATGCACTGTGTTTATTAAAATACAGTCCAACATAGTAAAATCTGTCATATTTGACTTAATTAGCTACTTGTAACTTTATGAGAGTTGATGGGAGCTTTTTGATGGATCCATCTTACACGGCAGGTTAATGTCAGTTCATTTCCCCCCTCTAGAATAAATGGAGAACTCCTTTCCAGCTATGGCGTTTGTCTTTCATACTATTACCATTAAAGACAAAAGGGCACATACCTCCAGAATGTCATCCAGATCTTCTTTGGTTAAGCAGGCATATTTCTTCAAAACGTTTTCCTTCTGCAGAATATATTTGTCTTTGGCCATCAACCAGTTTGGCTCCTCAAGAATCTGAAATATTGCGGCCCCAATCGAAAGGTAGAAAATGATACATGAAGTTAAAAACGGGCCCTTATCAGCCATTGTAAAGTCATAACTTCAGTCTTCAGTCTAATGAAGCCGAGTAGCTCATATTCCTCCAGAGGACTGGCGCTATTCTATCCGCTCTGCTTTCTTCCTGGTAAAACATAATGGGTCGCCTGGCGGCTCTCGGTGAGGTGTGATACTAAGTCATCTCTATTCATTTCATGAGGCGAACTTTTTTTTTTTTTTTTTTTTAAACCTTGCATCTTCCATCACTAAATTATCTTTACCATTAGGATTAAACTATTTAGATTAAATTATGGCATCATTATTATACTGATAATAACCAGTGTGTCTGTGAGGGGGGGCATAATCATAAAGAATAGTTTCAATCTTCAAAATTGCCAAAAAAAAAGACCATTCTTCACACGGGAGACATTGAATTGTTTTGGTTGAGGTCAAATTCAGTGGTAGAAGAAGCACTTATATCTTTCACTTCAGTTAAAGTTTCAGTACCGCTAGAGAAATAAAAAAATAATAATAAAGACATACCAAAATTGTCATTACACACAATGGCCAATTTCAGAATGATGTGCATTATTGGATTGTAATTACTGATGAATACATCTATCTATCTATCTATCTATCTATCTATCTATCTATCTATCTATCTATCTATCTATCTATCTATCTATCTATCTATCTATCTATCTATCTATCTATCTATCTATCTATCTATCTATCTATCTATCTATCTATTCTAACCATGTGACACATTAAGGGAAATGTTCAACAGGGGGCAACAGAATAACTTGCTCATGTGTGAGCTGGTGTTTGTTGGTGATGACGGTTACTCTTATCTCCATGTACGGACATCCAGAGGGCTGGAGTGAGTAAAGTTAGACACACTGGGTGGATCCCGCCTGTTCTGCATGATAATGGATGAGAGGGGTTGTTCTCAGTGTGAGAATATACCAATCAGCCACAACATTATGACCACTTGCCTAATATTGCCCTCACTTGTCAAGGCATGGACTCCACTCGAGCAATGAAGGGGCGCTGTAGTATATGGCACCAAGATATTAGCAGCAGATCCCTTGCAATTCAGAATCAGAAGTCTTATAATTTGTGAGATAGGGCCTTAGCCTTGTTTTTCCACAAATCCCATATATACTGGATTGTATTGAGATCTGGGGAATCTGGAGGCCAAGTCAGCACCCTGAACTCATTGTTGGGCTCCTCAAACCAATCCTGTGGGTGCACAGTTGGGTGATCTGTAAGAATATGTTTAGGTAGATGCAACAATGTTTAGGTAAATGGTACAACACAAGGTTTCCCAGCAGATCCTTGCCCAAAGCATCAAACTACCTCTGACAGCGTTCCCTCTTCCCACAGTGCATCCTGGTGCCATATCTTTCCCAGGTAAGCAACACACACTCATCCATCCACATGATGTAAAAGAAAATGTGATTCATCAGACCAGGCCACCTTCTTCTATTGCTCCAGGACTGGTCCAATTCTGATACCCATGTACCCATTGTAGGTGCTGTGAGCATGATCATCTATCTAAGACCCATACTATGACCTTTTCTTTTTTTTTTTAAAAAAAAGAAAACTCTTGTCAACTGCCCACCCCACCCCCTCAAAATGATTTAAAAAAAACCCAAAACACTACTTTAATTGTTGAAGCACACTTTTAAGGCCAGATATATTTTATGAATCTATTGGGACAGTGGCAACAGTGGCCAATAGGTTTTAGGTAATACTGAGACAGATGTTCCAGCTGTAGCAGCTGCTGAATTGAGGTCTACTGCACCCTTTGGGAAAATCACTCATTTTTTTAAGGAGATCTGCAAGGTCATCAAATGGAGCCATGGCTAGGATTTATGTGTGGGCCATATACACTTGAAGCATTATTTTATTGAGGAGAAAGTGATGATAAGGTCACTATGAATTTATACGCATTTCTTTTTGAGGGGCACAAAAAGCTAATACTAATAATAATATTTTTAAAGTGAGTAATAGTTAGTTATAAGGGTGTGTGACATCCCTATATTTATAACCAACCAGGAACATGGAGTGACTCATCAGATGCAGAAAGCAATCAGGATATATTATCTTTTATTATTCGTATTTATTCAGTAAGTGCAGTTGCAGTTACAAGTCAACAATTTTTTCCAGTTTTCCTTAAGATACACACAGCGTCCATGTGTGGAACCACCAATAAATACTAAAAACGTGTTCAGATCAAACATAACTCTACAGACATGGGAGGGGGGCTGTGTGCTGATATTAGACTTGTTTGTGATCGCTCTGGAAATAACCTAATGTTTGACCACACATTCTTCCACTGTCCCAGGCCCTAATACTGGGATCACATGCAAACACAGACGCATGCAGCAGGAGCTGTACTTGGTGCGTCTCTACCTGTTTTCAGCAAGTTTGGACCCTCCCACTGAAAACCACGGTGCTGCAGGAAGTATACCGCACCCAGTTCACCTGTAATGGCAAAGTGAAATTCATTGCATCGGTACATCTGGCTTCCTCGGATATATAATTACTGAAACAACAACAACAACAACAAACGAACAAATAATGAGATTTTAAGGTAATGCTCCCACCTCTTATCTCCACCCATCACTACTTAGTGCTTCGTCATTGTAGCTGCGTCACCGTCTCTCTCTCTCTCTCTCTCTCTCTCTCTCTCTCTCTCTCTCTCTCTCACGGTGGAAACCTGATCGATCAAGTTGCTCTGAAGCGAAACACCGGAACTATGGCATCAAACTAAAGGTGGAGAAAACACGCAGAGGAGGCATCTGTCTGCTCAGGTATGACTCGCTCACTCAGACACTGTCATTGTGTTCATATCAAAAACCTTTTTTTCCCCCCAGCTAGGTTTTTTTTTTTTTTTTTCATTTCATTTCATTTCCCGTTCCCTCGCGGCAGCAGTTCGTGTACAGTTCACTGCGCCGTATTTAGAGGGATTATGTCAAATACAACGAGGTCAGGGATGTTTGTGCTGTTTGCCTACATACGATATAAGACAGGACTCCCAGCCCTCTGTCATTATCCACATGATAAAAATGGTCAGAAATGTCTGTAGGTTTTGTTGTAAGGTTGCTTTCTTCTGCACAGAGACCCTGGGCCCCAAACACATAAAAAACAAACAGATAAACCTAATAATAACTATTCTGAACTGTTATTACTAATGATAAGGAACAAGACTTTCAAAGCCAAACAGCAGTCCTACAGGAGTTTGCTAATTCTATGTGTCTGTTTATTGTACAGATAACAGAAGTAGAAAAAAACCTGTGGTAACATTATTCATTTGACTGATCTGGATCAACTGTTAACCTTGTTACATTGTGTGCCCTTTAATTTTTCTGTTCTCACAAAGATTATTCATTATTCATGTTCACATCTTCATGCTATAAATTGGTAGTTGTATATGTGTCCTGGCTACCTTTTTACAGCATTGCATTTTTTATGCAAAATAAAAGTTTGCCTGATTTCTGTACATCTCCTTGCACCTGTGTGCTGTCTCCTATTTGATTGAACTGGACTTGTTACATATAGTATAAGTATTTCACTGTACTGACACACTCTTTCCCTCTCTTTCTCTGACTTGGTTACACTGTCTGGAACTGACCGTACATTGTACAATGACCTTCTACCTGGACTTCTGGACTTGTTGTGAGTATCAAATATCATTTAAGTTGTATGAAAGAAAGCCATCTGAGCTATTGTTGTATTAATGATCATTGGGTCAAATTGGGCCCCTCTTGTATCTTCTGCATGCATGTGTTCACTGTAGGTGTGCCTGGTTAAAAAGTATCTTTGCTAAATTTGTTGGACTTTATTTTATTGTTAAGTTACATTTAAAAATGTGCGACATCCTTTCGAATATTCTGTGTCAAACTGATTTATACAGGACATTGTGAAGGAATTGCAGCTTGTAGTTGAATTTACAGTGTTTACAAGTTTTTTTTAACCTGCTATTGCCCACATCAGACTAGTTTTGGGAGGGGTGGCGTGACTGTGTCACCCTCAGGTATCTGGATGCAAACACATCTTTATCTCTTGTGAACACATGCTCCCACCATTCAGTACAGCTCTGGTAAGGTAGAGTAGGATTGGTGGGGATTCCTTCTCTTGCGACAGATAATTAATTGGCTTTCACCATGGTGGTTTTTTTTTTTTTTTTGCATGTTTTATTTATTTTATTTATCAATTTTTTATAGCTACACATATTTTAATCCAAGTTGAACTGCGAATTAGAAAATATCCAAATCTACAGGGGAGACATTAGCGGTGTAATTACGGTGCAGTGTTTAACATGCTTTAAAATATAATATAAAGATAGATATGTAGTCAGTTTTTACACCAGTCCCGTCATAACTTTTTAGCCCCATCAGCAACATATATATGAAATTTGAAGTCCTTCACCATCTCTCCACCAGGTGCCAGTGTAGACTAAGAAAACGTTGTTATTTGCAGCAGCATCAGCTGATCAACCACGATGCAGCATGTACTTTGGTGGCCTAGAATGTCAGCTGCAATTTGTGCAATGTACTGTGAGCTCCAGTGCTTCGTACAATGGCTTTTTAAGAGTGCTTTAAATCTCAGATGAGAACCAAGTGTTTGCATATTCATGCAAGCAGTTCATTTCCAATCTGGGCCATCGCTGTGTATTGTCTGTGGATGTTTATGGCAGTTTTACTGGCTGAAAAAAAATATACAATTTTTTTCTGGGAAAGTTGTTCTCTCCTATTCTCCATAAGTTGTGGTACGAAACCCCTTCACTTTTGAAGACACTTCATACTGTGTAATTTGAAGTCTCTAAGGTGTGAGAGAATTCTAACTTACCTTAAAACAAGAAGTAGGGGCAACATGTCTGCTTCACAGAAAGGGAGAAAGGAGCAGAAACATGGAGCATTCCCAGCTCATAAATTCTTAATAACATAATGGTGCACTATGAATATTGATGCCCTGTTACCATCTATCCCATCAGTGTTCTTGAGAGCTCTGAGCACAAATAAAAATCCCTGAAACCATGCCTCCATCATGTGCACTCAAAATTCATATTTAAAGCATTCTCAAAGCTGCACGTTGTTTTACATCAGATACGGGAGGAAAGGCAGCACCGTGTGTGTGATGCGTACCCAGATGCAGTACTGAAAGTCAAAGAGAGATGAATTTGATGGAAGTGGTATGGGACATTATGTAATCATTGAGTGGTAGAGCCAGAGAGGGATAAAGATGTTCCAAACAAACATAACCCTGTGCACTCAGCTGGAGTAATGCACTGCACCATTGTATGTGCGTGTCTGCTGATGCTTTTGAGCAAATGAGGAAGAGTGATGAGGGAAACAGAAAGTGTGCGTCAGTGGGCTTTGGGTGTGTCTGCTGTGTGAGTGGGTTGTCTCAGAGTCTGTGGCTCCAGTCTGTCATTGTCTCAAGGGACTGTGGGTCTGCGAGTGCTGCTCCTCTTCTCCTCCCCTCTCGTTTCTGTCTCTCCTCCCTCTCCTGGGTCCAGCTAAACACCTGCTCCTTGCAGTAGGCACAGGGTAGGGCAGGGGTTCCTAAGCAACTGGAGGCAGCTTCATATAGTCTTTGTTTCTGTCCCTCACTCTTCTGCCTTTCTAGAGTTTCTCATTCCATCTAAAACTAAATCACAGGACATAGAAACTGCATGAATGAACTACATCCAGAAGTCAGATTCTTCCTGTAAATGTGTTACGTTTCAGTAAATGTTTAACAAAGCCTGAATGGTGTGCTGCTGATAGGTTGTCGGTTTGTGCTGTGACCAAAGTCTAAAGAAGAAAAAATGCCATTGTCAAATGTTACTGTGCTGCTTGAGAAATATTTTCTGTTTCGTCTTGCTTCATTTGGTGTTTCAATTTTCTTGTTACCTGCTTTGGACTTTATATCAATTTAAATTGTCCAATTTTTGGAGTAACCTTGAAGTTGGTAAGACTATTTCTTCAATAAACAGCCCAGAAATGACATGTGCATGCTACATGAACTTATCTCTGTGAGACAAAGGTGATAGTCCCTGTGTGGTTTAGAAAATAATGAACCCTCTTTTACCCCCCCCCCCCCCCCCCTTTTGCCTGCGAGCCGTATGGCCCTAATGGGGTCAGGCAGATGGGTGGGGACCACGCCAGGGTCCATAAAGACAGCTTGTATGTGTGTGTGATCAGACGTACATGTGAATTTTCAGTCCTAGATAAGTTAGCTTGTTGTTGGACATGTCTTTTTCAGCTGGTACTTCTTTCAGCGTGAACTTGAAACTGTGCCTCTGTCAGTATCACACCAGGCTCAGGGGTGTAGTCCTGACACCCTCATACTGTGCAGATGAATGCACTGCGTTGCTGCTTGAAAAGACTGGGCAAGACTCTCAAGAGTATTCCTGTTGCCCTCCTGGCTCCTTCTGGACATTGTACTGTGTTAATGACTGTACTCTTTGGCACGCCTTCCCCCATGCCATTTTTTGTAATGAGGCTTTGTGTATTGTTCCAACATAGGGATGAGTTGTGAATAAAAAGTGGACAATTAATGTAAATATTTCCTGTCAGCAGCAGAACATATCCACAATCATGTATCTGCAGATCTTGACAGTGAATGGGATTCTTCAGCCTACTGCGGCATTTCCACATCAAGTCAGTATTTCTATAACGCAGGTTTATATTTAGATCCAGGGAAGAGTTGTTAATCGACGTTGCATGAGAGCTGTGCGCCTCTCCTCCACCTGGGCACGCGGTTGTGAGACTTGCTGGTCGGTTCCTCAGTTGGTCAACTCAAGTCCGAGCCTCAGACTCCACCCCTTTACGAGCATCGGACACGTTCAGCACAACAAAGCATGTGTGGCTCCGCAACATTGTTTCTCCTCTGAACGTGTGTGGAATATAGGATTTTTGTCGGATTTCGTGCCGTTTGCGTCCCCATTGATGCTATTTCTAGAGTAGGTAAGCCAAATTTCAGACTTTCTGTCCGTCGCGCGAGGTGGACGACTTAATGTTTATTTGTTTTGTTGTTCATTCGGCGCCATTTTCATACACAGATTGTTTAAATACCCTGGCACGTTGGTCCGACACAGCCCATTACTCTTTAACGGTTTAATTGAGAAAGAAACAAAAAGTTGGGTATTTATAAGTCATATTACGCTATGCTACTATGCGACCGTTTAACGGGGATTTGTTTGAGCAAATTAAAATAAGCTTTTATGTTTCACCGTTTAAAATAGCCCCGTAGCAGTTTAACACCACTGCCATTAATCAAAAGTGCTCCGTGTTGGCGGAGGCAGCGACGTGTCCTCGACATGTGTGAGTTGTTTTTGTGCAAATGAATGGGCAAGTTATCATGCCGCTAAAAGAGGACGCACAGTTCACACGAAAGAGTATTTTAAGACCACTTTTATGAAATTATTTTAGTATGAAGACAGCAGGCAGTAGGCGGTATTATTATTGTTATTATTAATATTATTTCATTAGGAAATGCCTCATGCCTCATACCTCATGGTAAATGATGATGGCTAAATGGGAAAATATAGCTGTATGTTTTCTGTTCAACCTCAGTCCAACAATCGGCTTATCTTCACATAAAGTACATCATAGATATCTTTCAGTATGGGAAAATACTAATAATAATACTAATGAACATTAGGAACTGACAGGAGCTGACACTATTGTCACATTTCATTACCTTAAATCATATATATTGTTCCAGATTATGTATGCAAGTGTCTCCTTGGCATATTATTCCCTGTGAGGTGTGTTAAAGCTATTTCCAAGAATGTGTCTGCTGAGATTTACAGATGTTTGTTTGTTGCTTTTTTTTTTCCATGATATTTCAGAGATGGCTCTGCTTGTGGATTTCATAATATCTGCTTGACATGACTTGCTTTTACCCTAAGAGGAGCGTATGGGTTATTAATATGTGTCTGTTCCTGTGTGTGTATATATCTTTACTACCCTTAACACACTTAGGAGAAACTCATCCAATAAGCCTCATCTCCATTGATGATACTGCTGGATATATATAGTCAGATAATCTTTTATGAAGTGCTGCAGATATGACGTAGGAAGGATGAGACTGGGGTGGCATTAATGCAGTTGGACTGGCAAATGCTTCGCCAAGCAAGAGAAGTAAACACAGAGGTTAAAAAATGGTATGACCTGGGATAAGACCTAGGTGCTTGAGGTGCTTTCCTGTGCTGCTGAATCAGCAGTGTTGTGAACTCAGCTGCTGAAGTATGTTTTTGGCTCCACTATGTGAGAGTGAGGTCACCAAGGTCCCAGAAGAGCTTGCTGGTGTTAATCCTCTTTTGGGAGTTATGATGCATTTGTATCGTTAGACTACTACTCTATGTTGTGTGAGCATTGCTAAACAGGCAACAGACTCCGAAGCAGATTCCTATGCTCTTTTCTTCGTGAATGAGAGAGTCTGTGAATTTGACTCACTCTAAGACAATTTAAAAAAGAAAATCTAACTTTAATTTCAGTATTGTAAAGTGAGTAACACAGTTCAGAAATGAATGAGATAACACTTCTTTCATAATGTACACTGGTGTACAGATGTAGAATGGGCTTTGGCTGAGGTGATGTTGGAAATGGAGTCAGGATGGCTTTCAGGGCAACCACAGTAAATCAATCAAGTTACTTCATTCTTTTCCCATGTTGGTTCATGTTACGCCATCGGGCTCAGAGACCATCTGTGTGTATTGATTATTTTAGCACTGGGTTTGGTATAGATTTACACAAGAGAATTAGACTCCAATAAACCTTTTGTAGCCTAATGCCTTTTGGTTGAGTATCCCCCATTTGACACATGAGAGATGCGGTCACAGAGTTCCTGATTACAGTGTTTCATTCAAAGTTAGCTTACTTTTTAGATTAACGCTACACTTGTTCCTCCACAATCTTGCAAGAATGCTGTTTTATTTTAGAACATATGATCATTTAAAATTAAGTGTATACTATAGTGAATTCAGTGGTTGCCCATTTTGTGTGTATTCATGATGTTGCTGGGCAGGTTTGTTTGTGTTAACTGAAAATATGACCAGTCCGACATGTGTTAGTGTGTATGTTGGCATGTGTGTCTGTGTTCACTTAGAGAAATAGAAGCCACCATGTGGCCACAGGACTGATATCTTGGCCTTCAGTTTATTTCTGTTGATTTTCTGCCAGGCAGGCGGAGCTCATATAAAACCATGAATCAGCACAGCTAAACGCTACTGTCCTTCTGCCAGCTCTTCACCCCCCCCTACACACACACACAAACACACACACACACACACACACACACACACACACACACACACACACAGATGCACAGAGAGAGAGACAGGGAACCAGAGTGGAGGGAGACAGTGAGATAGATACTGTAGGCAGGTAGATAGATAGAGATAATCTTACTTGGTCACTTGGGGGCTGATTAACTCTAAACTCCCTCTAATTCCTTAAGCCTTCTCTCAGTACCCAGGAAACATGCTTTCTTTATGTCATAGTATTCCTACAAGGTAAAGCATTTTTTGAACTTGTGTTATTGGTCAGTCAGTGGCCAATATCAATGAGGAAGGGATAGTGAGTTCACAGTTTAAGACTGTGCGTGTTTGTAGTTGTGCACACATGTATGCACATGTGCATATGCATGTCGTGTGCAGTACACTGTGAACAGAAATAGATGTGAGCTTGTCTGTGAAGGCTAACTAATGAGTCTCCGCATCCTGAGCACATGTAGCTATTTATATACTACTCCTTCTCCTCCTCTGCAAGCTCTTCCCATTCAGCTCTCTTGTCTCATTTTATCACACACATACACACATACACACACTAACACACGCACAGCAGCACTGTATCATCACTGGCAAGCCTTTGGTAATCAGACAAATCCCCAAAAATGTTGTCTTTTTTAAACCTGATGCCTTGGTAATTGGTAATGATAGTGAGTTTGGGCGTATTTTTTTTGAGAACTATGATTAAATTTCAGCTCTCACTGTTAGTGTTCCTTAAATTTAAGCATATGAAATATTACACTCGATCCCCTAAAGTTAATTTTAATGTGGTGTCATTCTCTTTCCCTCAAGTGAAATTCACTGAGTCAATCAAAGCTCTTCAAATTTCAAATTATCTTCCTGTGGGAACATTAGATTCAATTAAAAGTCATATAAATAAACTTCAAATCAGATCTTGATTCAACCTCAGCTCTGGCATTGGCACCTGATCCAGCAGCTCTTCATGAGCTCACTCTTGCCAGAGGGTGGTCTACTTCATTTATAATTTAGCTCATTAGAGACACTAATTATGGAGTATTAAGGGCATATTTCTTACAGTACAGCAACATTTCATCTAATTACTGCTACACTAAAAAAGAAATATGTTTGGTATTGTGAGAGTGATGCTATATTGAGAGAGCCTGTGGCGTGGCTGCTGCTGTCTCAATCAGTCAGGATGCAGGATGGTCCTGCTCAGCTGGCTGATAGCAGAGATGTTATATAGGTAACACAAAATGGAGTAGGCAGCAGACACAAGCTCAGCTGGTCCATTAGGAGCATGTCTGTTTCCTGACAATCAGAATTGAGATGACAGAGCATTAAAAGACCCAGAGGAGCCCGTGAGCATCGGTGCATACCGGTGTGTGCATATGTGTGTGCGTGGTGACCTAGGGAACAGGCCTATGGGGGGTCTTGTGGGGGGAAGGGTAGTCAGGATTAGTAATAGAGTGCAGCACAGTTATTGGTCACTGGACACAAACAATGGGAGGGCTAAAGAGGATTTGGTCTGTGTGCGTACCCCCTCCTCCTCTCCTGCTGTCCTTTGGTGCCACCGGGAAGTGTATGGTATAGAGGGCCAGGCTGCACCCTTTTGGGCGGCCCTGTACATCTGGAAGATTGGGCTGCCTGTCTGTCTAGCCTTTACGCTCCCCCTCCCCCAGTCCATACAAGGCAGAGGAGGACATGAACTACATATGGAAGGGACAAGCACAGCCACATTAGTCACCAATTAGACAAGGCCTAGTCCAGACAGGATGCGTGTCCATCTCATTAAAGTCAAGAATTGCTTGTGATGTGAGCCACTGGAACTGATAAATCTGGCTTAGGAAAGGTGCGTGTGTGTGATTGCATAATACCTGCAGTGTCAGTTGTGTGATTTGATCAGCTGGTTAGACGTTTCTAAATATACCAGATTAGTTGTCTTGCTGCCACACCATTGAATCAAAGTCATGTTCATTAAACTCAAAGGCCCTTGTATTGTGACTTTGAATCATACCATTGGACAATGAGTAATTTTCATGATTGCGGTTATATATTGACAACATCCTCTATTACTACTGTATAGTTGACAAAAGGGAAAAAAGTCTCAGCTACCTGTAGTAAATGTTTTGTATAAAAATAGGCAATGTGGATAAAATACAACCCAATATTTTGAAAAGGCAGATACTGTTATCTATATGTGAAAACTTAAAAAGTAACAAATAATGCAGTGACTGATTTTTCAGTATGAATTTCACTAAATGATTCTCATTTGAATTCTTTAAATATTTTAAGTTTGTTTTTAATCCAGCATGACTGACATGTAAATAAAAAGCAGCATTTCTGTTCAAAATTCTTGTAACTGGTTGGCTGATGTATATATCAATATTGGTACATATGAGTGAACTGATTATTAATCATTTGGGTTTTATTTTGTAATTTTGGATATTGTAAATCATCTGGAAAGCTGTTTAATAAAAAAGTTTTGAAATGTTGACTAATGCAGCAAATGTAATATGACAAATTAAGATTCTTCACCACATCTGTGCAAAAACCATACAAATTCCTATATTATAATAAAGCAGTCCAGCTGATTTGGTATCCGTCACTATCCACAAAGGCCTAATGCACCCAGAAATATTGATAAAATAGCTAATGAGAAATCTCAGAATTTATATATTTTCTATCATCTCATGGTGTATATCATCCTAGCACCCAGTCCTTGTTCTGTGTGTATGTCGATGCGTTAGATGACAAGGCGTGCTTGGTGAGGATGATCTGGGCGGTGCTAATAGGCAGCTCCAGAGCAAAATGCCTCCTTTGTGTCAGTGAGATTTAATGAGTCTGTGATAGGCAGTGTTGTGAGCTTGCCCTCAGAACTCCATGTGGACACAGACACTCTTCAACAAGGAAGGCTATTGTGTGGTGAAGTGATGTCTGTGTATGTGTGAGTAAGTGTGTGTGTTTGAGTTGGAATATAATCTCTTGGTGGCAGTTGGCTTCATGTTTTATGGAATGAGTCTCAGACTGGGCAGCTAACAATACATTTAGACAGCAACACAATTACTTTAAATTATTAATTAATGTATTATTGTACAAATTGCTTAAAGTAAATTATTCTTCATTATAGCTAAAATAATTGAATATTAAGCAAGAGATGCATGTATGCAGATGACCTGGTTTGCATGATAAAAGACGACATTTTCTATTGCATCATTGCCATGTATTGAGACAAGTGCTCAAAACAAATTCAGAGCTGTTCCTTCGTCATTTTAGATGCAACACATTGTCATCGTTGCTGATTCTTGAGAATTGTTTGTTTTGTTGTCTGTACAGTTGTAACTAACCTATTTTCAATATCAGTTGTTCTGCTGATTTTGATTGCTGAATTTTTAATAGTTTCAACTGTAAAGTTGTAAAGAAAATGTGCAATGCTTAGTGTGTTGTCCAGTGAAAAGTGGTAGTAAAAGTGTTAGCACAATGATATAAAAGAAATAACTATGTAAATCCTCCTACACACAGGCCAATAGTCCACTACTCCTAATCTTGTTTGTTGTGTTCCAAGTATAGCCATGCTATGCACTGTCAATCTCGATACAGCACCGTGACCTTTCTCCATCTCTGCCTCCCTTCTGTTCTCGTTCCCAGTGGCTACCATGACAACAGAGGCAAGTGCAGTGAGCGAGGCAGACACTGAGGGTAAGCAGAAGGCCAGCGGCGCCAAGCCCGAACCCGAACCAGAGAACAAACGGAAGCCAGAGGCGGCAACATCCGAGCCAGAGGGGGAGCACTCGAGCAAAAAGGCCCAGGGGCAGGCCTCTGAGCCTGAGCCAGCTGACATAGCTACCTCCCCTGAGGAGGAGCAGCTGAAGCCTCGTACCCGGACCTCTGCTGGCAAAGGCCTGTCCCGTCTCTTCTCATCTTTCCTCAAACGCCGCTCACAGTGCTCAGAGGGAGAGGGGTTCGAGGCAGAGAAAGCCAGGGAGGAAAAGGCAGACAAAGAGGAAAAAGCTGACAAGGCAGAAGAGGAGAAAGTGGAGGAAGTGAAAACTGAAGAGAAGGAAGCTAAAGCAGAGGAAGAAAAACCTGAGGTGAAAGAAGTGCAAAAGAAAGAAGAAAAAGTAGAACAAAAGGAGGAAAAAAAGAAAGAAGAAGAAAAAGTTGAGAAGAAGGGGAGTAAAAAGAAAAAGAAAGAAGCTAAGAAGAAATTAGATGAGAAGAATGAGGAGATAGTGAAAAAGGAAGAGGAAAAAAAGGAAGAGGAAAAGGTGAAAAAGAGAGAGGAGCAAAAAGAGGACGAAAAAACACAGCATACTGTAGAAAATAAGGAGGAAACATTGGAGACTACAGAGGAAGAAAAGGAGACTACTGAAGTTAAAGAAAAGGGGGAAGACGCTGGAAAGAAAGAGGAGGAAAAGGTTGACAAGAAGGTGACAAAGAAGAAAGAAAAAGAAGAAAAGATAAAGAAGAAGGAAGAGGAAAAAGCAAAGAGGAAAGCAGAGGAAGAAGAAAGGGTAAAGAAGAGAGAGGAAGAGAAAGCAAAGAAGAAAGAAGAGGAAAAAGCTAAAGAAGCTGAAAAAGCAAAGAAGAAAGAGGAGGAAAAGGCAAAAAAGAAAGAGGAGGATAAAGTGAAAGAGGAAAGAGCAAAAAAGAAAGAGGAGGAGAAACCAAAAGAAGAATCAAAAAAAAAAGAAGAGGAGAAGATAAAAGAAGAGGCAAATAAGGAAAAAGAGGAGGAAAAGACAGAGGAAAAACAGAAGAAGGAAGAGGAAAAAGGGAAGAAAAAAGAGAAGGGGAAGAACAAAGGAAAGAAGGAGGGAAAAGGACCAAGTGAAGAGCAGGTGAAAGCACCAATTGCTGCTCCAGAGCCTGAGCTTAAAACTGAGCCAGACACTGAACAGGCTCCAGATCAGCACTCAATAAGCAGCACAGAAACACAGGTAAGTGAATGACAAATATTACCCATCGCTGACTAGATCAGGATTTTGGAAGATGATATGATTATTGGAAATGTGAAATTTTGTCAGATACTGCTGAGACACCTGAAAAACAGTGCTCTCCTGTATATAGATTCACATTGCAGATTGAATTGTAGTGAAGGAACATGTGTTTTTCTTTTCTTTCTAATGAATTTTTAATGTTGTGCGCAGCTTGCTCAGCAAAACTAACTATGCTGGGTTGAGCTGAATGCTTGGTCTAAAGCCAAAATGATCTCTAGTACCGACAGCAGTATATTTACTGTTTATTCAAGATTTGCAGTTGTTTCAACCATTGTGCTGTCATCACTTCAACAAAAGTACATCATCTGCGTTTGACATGCTTCGATGTCTTGTGTTGACTCTAGCACCCAGCTCAAGAGGAACACAAGGAAGAAGCTGCAATAAAGAAGGAGCCTGAAGAAGTGGAAGAAGTAAAGGAAGAGGAAACAGAAAAAAAGGAGGAAGAACCAGCAGAACAAGAGAAAGGAGTCAAAGGAGAGAAAAAGGAGAAGGAGGAGGCAAAGAAGGAGAAGCCTTCTAAAGAAAAGAAGACAGAGAGGAAGACAGAAGAAGCAAAAGGCTCCAAACGTCAGAAAACCATGCAATGCAAAGTTACCTTACTAGATGACACTCAGTTTGAGTGTGAGCTTGATGTAAGACAAATTACAGTATGCTCTCAGTACAGTAACTCTCCAGTTATACATTCAATTTCTGTGAAGACTGAATAATATATCTCACCCGCTGTCTTTGTGCTTGTCTCTTTTCATCACTTAGAAACATGCTAAAGGCCAGGAACTTTTGACAAAGGTGTGTGACCATGTCAACCTGCTGGAGAAAGATTACTTTGGACTCTCTAACTGGGAAACCCCAACCGGCAAGGTAGGCAGTTTTTTTTTCTCCTTCTGTTGTTTTTACATCAAGCAAAACCAGATATTTTACATATTTTATGACACCAACAAGAAACTGGCTGTGAACCTTTGGTAATTTGTTTCATTCACTTCATTTTCTGCAGACATGGCTAGAACCCACAAAAGAGATCCGGAAGCAGGTTTCAGGTGCTGTCTATGAGTTTACATTCAATGTGAAGTTCTACCCCCCTGATCCAGCACAACTTACTGAAGACCTCACCAGGTGAGTCTCTCTAGTGTTAAAGAAATAGTTTAAAATTTTGGAAAATCTGTTGATTTCCTTTCTTGCTCAGAGTTAGATGAGTGGGTTGATACCACTCTTCTGTCTGTTTAAGAAATATAAATTATAAGTTGTTATAAGTTGAGTAGGTGATTATATTATCTTAGCTCAGCATAGCGATTGAAAGCAGCAGGAAGCGCCAGCCTGGCTCTGTGCATCAGTAAAAAAAAATTGGACTTTACAACTCACAAATTTAAATTCTCATTTGTTTAACCTCAATGCTAGAATGTAATAATACATTGTTGATTCATGGGCACTTGTGTGCTGTAACTATTTCTTCTATAACATGTTAATGAATCAGTTTTCTGCCTTTCTTTTTGCTAAAATAAACTAGATTATTTGGTTTTAGCTTTGCATGCGGACACATGCAGACATGTGAGCTGTCTCAAACGTCTCACGTTCAAGAATGTGTGTTTCCAAAAAAGTTGTCTTAATGTTAATTTTAATGATCTCAGAATAAAATGTCTTCATGTCTTGATAGGTGATCTCATATTGTTTTTCACATTGTCTCCAGGTACTTTCTGTGTCTACAACTGAGGAAGGACATTATGCGTGGTATTCTTCCCTGTTCCTTTGTCACACTATCCTTGCTGGGCTCTTACACAGCCCAGTCAGAGCTTGGGGAGTATGACCCAGACGTACATGGAACAGATTATGTTAAGGATCTGAACCTGGCCCCAGGACAAACCAAAGAGCTGGAGGACAAAGTGATGGAGTTGCATCGCACATACAGGTAATCAAAAGGGATGGGCATGGATGACAAACATAGCACTGGCAATCTTAAGTTTACTGAAACCATTAATCAAGTTTGAGTTGGCACAATTCATAAACTGTGCAGGGCCTCTTCATATTCAGTGTTTTTGATAAATCCTATAAAAAATGACAATAAAATATGTGTTTTTTTCTTAAATGACTCTTCTCATGTGTATGCTTCCAGGTCAATGAGTCCAGCCCAAGCAGACATGTTGTTTCTGGAAAATGCCAAGAAACTCGCCATGTATGGAGTTGACCTGCACCAAGCCAAGGTAGGGTGTTTCATAATTTTGTTTTGTTTTGTTTTTTTTAATCTATGTATCAATTAATTATTAACGGGTTGTGGTTGTGATGCAGTTGTTTTTTTTTTAATTCAAAATTCTTCCTTTCATTTTTAAAATGATAATTTTTTTGAAATAGTGTGCTTGTATTACATCAGGAGCATCTCAATTTTAATTACAAAATTGATGTCAACTCCCTTTTAGAGAAATTTAGAGATTAGAGATAGCAATTCAAACTCCATGACCCCAAACTCCATGTCCTTGTAGTGTGAGAAAGTCTGCCACCTAGTGACCATTTAATTGAAGTGCATTGGAATGGTGACGACGTACGGTGATAAAATACCACGTCTATTTTTGTGTGTGCAGGATCTGGATGGTGTTGACATTACATTGGGGGTTTGCTCCAGTGGTCTGATGGTTTACAAGGACAAACTGAGGATTAACCGTTTCCCTTGGCCCAAAGTGCTTAAGATCTCTTACAAACGCAGCAGCTTCTTTATCAAGATCCGACCATCAGAGGTAAATATGCATTTACTTTTGGCATTCTGTTTTTGGTATATATATGTTTATATATTGTGTGTGTGTGTGTATTTATGTGTGTGTATACACACACACTTGTCTTTCTACCTCATTCTAATTCTACGAATTACCTTTAGATTAACTGTTTCATTTACTGTGGATTTATTATACTCAAGCCCTTCTTTGGACCTATTTAAACTCTCATTTCAAAATTGACAGGGTTTTCTTTTGTTCATGTAATCATGTTGCATGGCAGAATGACTTCAACGGGTATATTCGACTTTGACTTTTATTTGTTTATATTTATTTGTTCCTTCACCTGCAGCAAGAGCAATATGAAAACACGATTGGCTTTAAACTGCCCAACTACAAAGCCTCAAAGAAGCTGTGGAAAGTTTGTGTTGAACACCATACCTTCTTCAGGTAAGAACAGGTTATTCTCACCTTATTCTGAATGACATTTCCCTGCCTGGCAACAGAGGTCAATTTCAGATTCTGTCTATCCCCTAGATAATTGGCTCACGGGTCTCTTTAATCCCTGCCCTGGCTCCGTGGCAGTGTAACCACAGAGGAAAAGTTATATACCTGTGGTCCTGAGTTTAGAACCTCAAGGATTTTATCTTCTAAATAAGATCCTTATTATATAACATTTCCATTTTGCAAAATTTAGTGGTGTGATATTAATATCACTTATATTTGATCTCCAGGTGTGTGGGTTTCTCACATTGATGATTAAATGTTGGGTGGAAGAAAATGAAATGACTGTGTTACTGTGTCTGTCCGTCAGGGTTTCAACAGTGGAGCCTCCCTCATCACGCCGTTTCCTCGTCTTGGGCTCAAAGTTCCGATACAGTGGGCGTACCCAGGCCCAGACCCGCCAGGCAAGCTCCATGATTGATCGCCCAGCCCCTCGCTTCACACGCTCTGCAAGCAAGAGGCTGTCCCGTAATTTAGATGGAGGTATGTGCTAGTGTGTCTGGGTGTCATTGCGTCACATATGCCTCTCGTAATAAAAGCTATTCTCTGGCTTGTTTCCCTCTTGCAGCTGGAGATGACACTCTCCAGTTTCTGCAACAGCTCTCAGCATCAAGCCGGTCTGAGGCTGATGATTGGTCATTGATGCTGGAATCTAACGAATCTCAGCCTTCGTCTGAATTCCCAGGTACCAGGAACAGTGTGGAAGTCCACCGGCACTTTTTTGCATATTTGCAGCATTTATTTTTTC
The DNA here is from genome assembly GCA_038496675.1 of Rachycentron canadum. NCBI lineage: Eukaryota > Metazoa > Chordata > Actinopteri > Carangiformes > Rachycentridae > Rachycentron > Rachycentron canadum. The sequence goes on from CM076653.1 coordinate 25,796,982, forward strand.
TTGCTCACAAACATCTTTATTGCATCAATTAACATACCCATCATTTCTGGATCATTTGCTTTCATGTCTGTAAACCTTTGAAGACATTGCTCTTCAGCTTTGGCACAGATGGTTAAGTTGTCAAGAAGGTGGCCTTCGTACTGACATAAGGATGACAAAACCCACCTCATACTTCCCCTGGCATGATCCCAGGGTAGCTTTGGTCACTGTGAACTCTTACAGAAAAAGTTTCCGCACATACATAACTGCACATTGGCATTTCCAGTCTTGAAGCTACTGTTCCTCTTTTTTTGGCATTTCCAGAAGTTGCTGCTTGCACAACAACTACTTGCATTTGGTTCTGGCTTGTATCGTTATGTTCAATATCATAACTGACTCACTCACTCATTACTACTCCACTGGCTGTCATTAAAACAGGATAAAACTGGAACTGTAAGCACTCAAAGTTAAAGGCCAGTTTTGCCCTTTTTAACTGTTCTTGTTCTGAAGAATGAGGCATCTTTCATTCGGCTTTGTACTAACCTTAGTCAAAAACACGCTTGAAGCACTGTGACACTTTCACAGTGCCCGTCATCTCTCCGGCAAAACATTACATAAACTGCTATCACCTCATCATCTCTTCACAGTAAAATGGGAGTCTGACCAAGCTTTCACTGAGTCATGGGAGCAGGGGCAGTCTGTTCAGACAGTCACAGTAACCTGGCAGGACACTGAGACTGAGCAGAGTGGCTCTAAAACCATCAGCCAGACGGTCAGTCAGCCATGGCAGGAGCTGGCATCTGATGAGCAGCAGCAAAGGCGAAAGGAAGACGAGTGGTCTGCACTGCTTTATCGTGATCCTCCTTTTCCCTTTATCCCACCTTTTGATTCTGTGAAACAGCTAGGTATCATCACCCATCTGCCACTATGTATATCCTCCAAGGCTTTCATGTAGAAACACATGCGCTGCTTTGTTTATATTTTCAGGTTTGATTGTTTTTTTTCCTCATTTGTTGTGAAAGTGCTGAATGTTGCTTCTCTGATTTTGTCAGCTAAGCTCAGCTTAACAAAAATGAGCTCTATGGACAGGCTCTTGCAACGGCAGCTGAAAGAGCAAGATGATTGGTTCCTGTACTTTGACAGAATCTACTCTTTGCCTTCGCTTGAGAGTGTTGAAAAACCATGTGAGTTTCTTTGTGTGGATATATGTCAAGTATTTATGGAATTCAAATGCAGTTAGTAAAATGTGGTAACAACCTGCATTATTAACAAAATTTTTGTTTCATGGTTCATAGTTTTACCTTCACCTCTGCTCCTCTTAGTCTCTACCCTAGGACTCCAGGTCCAGGAGAAGGAAGCTCATGAACTGACCAGGGAGGAGGTCATTGACAGGCTTCAAGAATCAGTAACTTTGATAGACAGGCTCATAGAGGCGGATGTTTTGGAAAGGAGGCTGAGGGAAGTGAGGGATTTCACGGAAAGGCTTCAAGGAGTGGATGAGGTGGAAGAAAGACTTCAAGAAGTGATAGAGGAAGAATTGGGGAAGGAGGAAGTAGACAGGTTAAAAGTAGAAGAACAAGAGTTGGAGAGGGAAAAACAAATGCAACTGGAAGGTAGAACAGAAAGAGGGGTGAAGAAATCTGTGAGGATGATGGAGACAAACGAAGAGGATGAAGTTGACGAACTGGAAGAGCAAATAAAGCAGGTGTTTTTAAAGGGCTTGTTGCCAGAGGAAGAAGAGGTTGAGGTGAAACAGGTTAGTGAAAAAGAGGTGACAGTTGAGAGTCTGTTAGAAAAGGAATGGCAAAATGAGGTGGAGGAAAGTCTTGGCTCTCCAGATGTCACTGGCACTACATCTGTAGTTGCAGTTCAGAGGCTGGAGCATAGGACTAAGAAGAGAGTGACTGTTGTTGATGAGAGAGGGCAACAACTGGGAGATATAGACAACATGCAGGTAGAGACTGGTGTCATAACAGAGGAGAGGTTAGAAAAGCGAGAGATACGGCGCAAGACAGAATTACTGGAAGAGAGAATGGAGAGGCTTCGGGCTGAGTCTCAAGTTGAAGATAAAGATGCCTGGTTCATACGTTTTGACCGCCCCGAATACAGAGCTGTTTTTAAACCACCAGGTACACTATGTCATTGAGCAAACAGCTTTACTAATCTCTATAATATTTTAATATCACTACAAACTCCCTTTTTTTGTGCAGTTCACTTCAAACATTTAACTGTGACACTGTCTGAAATTTGAAGTTAAAGGAGAATTCAACAGACTGGCTCCTATATCAATGTTATTGCTCTTTTTTTCTTATAATTAAAATTAGACTTTTATCAGAGGACTGTCTGTGTTGGATATCATTTTGAGTTATTTTCAGGTGAACCCAGTGTAATAGAAGTAAAGACAGTTGAGCTGACAAAAAAATTGGTTGATATAGATCTCTTAATGGTGCAAAAGGGAGGAAATATGGATATCAAATGCTTTCAGCCTTCATTTACCTTACTAGCTTTTTATCACTGCATGTTCAAAGACTCCTTTATCTTTACTCTTATTAGTTACCACTGTGGAACATGCTCAAGTGGATAAAGATGAGTATGTCATCTCAAAGACTGAGATTACAGCAGATGAGGAGAAAACAGAGATTATAGTGGAAGAGAGAAAAATAAGAGAAGAATGGCTGGCACCAGAGATCTCACCGCCACAGACCATCACAGACAGAGAGGATGGCTGGTTTGTGATGCTGGATGTTGTCCCCAGAGAAACACCTTATGTACCACCAGGTACTGCTTAAATCCCCCTGCGCCTTACATTAGGCTTTATATTGTGCTTGCTACTTGTGCTAAAACTGTCTCTGTTCATATCAGTTATCTTGAAGGGACGCGACCAGATGGATGCAGAAAGTTTTGTCTCTCTGGTTGAAGCTCCAGAAGATAAGGAGATTAGAGAAATAATTGTTGAAGAGAGACTAGAGATAATAGAAGAGGCACCGAAACATCTACCAGAGATCCTACTACAGCCAGTGACAGACAGAGAAGATGACTGGTTTGTGTTGCTGGATGTTGTTCCCAAAGAGACACCTTATGTACCACCAGGTACTGTTAAAATCGCCTTGCGCCTTGCATTATGCTTTATATTGTGCTTACTACTTGTGTTAAAACTGTCTCTGTTCATATCAGTTTTCTTGAAGGAACAAGATCAAATGGAGGAAGAGAGTTTTGTCTCTGTGGTTGGAACTGCTGCAGATGAGATTAGAGAAGTAGTCATTGAAGAGAGAACGATAACAGAAGAGGCACTAAGACAGCAACTAGAAATCTCACTACAGCCAGTGACATACAGAGAAGATGACTGGTTTTTGTTACTGGATGTTGTTCCCAGAGAAACATCATATGTACCACCAGGTACTGCTTTGCAGCATTATAAAAACAAGCAATCATCCTGAGCTTTGCAGAAGCTTTGATTCTTAAATAAGAGATCACTGTCCATAGTGTCTGAGGATTTGTATCTCTTTTGTTGTAGTTGCTGTTGTGGAGCGTGCTCAAGTGTCTCCAGAGGAATTTGTCTCTCAAGTATCAACCATTGAGCAGATGGAAAAAAGAGTGGAGGTTGTGGTAGAAGACAAAGAAATAAAACAAGAGCTGAGTGAAAAGAGAGCAGTAGCACTGCAACAGGTGGCAAGAGAAGTAGAGGATGACTGGTTTGTGCTGTTGGATCCTCCCATTAGAGAACCATCCTTTGTGCCACGAGGTATTTCCAAATTTCTTCTAAGCTCCTCCTCAGTCCTTGTGTGGATTTGTGTGCTCAATTTGTCACCTTTTTCACTTAAGTGTCTTACAGCGCCCATTTATTCTCTTTCTCATTAGTTACCATGGCCGAGTATGTTCAGGTTTATCCTGAAGGGACAGTAGCCATGGAGTCAAAGAAGGAGGTTGTGGTTGAAGTGATTGTGGTGCAGGAGGAGGAAAAGAAGCCTCCTGTGCAAATTATTCCAATGATAAAAATATCCCAGCCTGTGAGAGAAAGAGATGATGACTGGTTTCTGCTGCTGGATGTTGTTCGTGAAGAAGCAGTCATATTACCACCAGGTATCCAGTTAATGTATTTTTGTACCCCATCAGAATTCACTCTAAAACATAATATTTTATGCAGATACAGAGAACAGCTTCTGACTAGTCTTTAGGGTAGAATATTTGTGCGGTCACTAAGATCCTTTGCCTTCTCCTTTGCCAGTTACCCCTGTTGAGATTATTCAGGACATGAGGAAGACATATGAGGTTGAGGTGACAACCGCAGAGACTAAACCATGGAAGAAGACGATAATTGGTGTGGTCAGAGGGCAAGACAAGACAAGTTTTTCTGAAATGAGACAAATCCAAATTGCACCACCATTAGAGAGAGAAGCAGGAGATGACTGGTTTGTCCTGTTCGACATCATTCGAGAAAAGCCTGTTGTCGTACCCCCAGGTACCTTATGTTGCCAAAGAGTCTACATGCACTGTGCTAAAAAAAAAAACAACAAAAAACCAGAATGCAGAATTAGATTAATTTGCATGAAATTTACACTTTTATGTGTCTATTAGTTACTGTGGTAGAGCATATTGTCAATTTAGTGCAGCTACTAAAAGAAAGCTGGAAAATGATCACATATAATGTAAATGGTTGTTTTCAGCCTTATATACAAACATCTCTATTTTAATATGCTTTTTTTTTTTTACTTTTGTACTTCATTTCCATAATAACACCTGATTGTATATTTGTAGTAGTCGCTGTCCCTGAGCGTATCCAGTTTCCACGAGAGGTCAGTGTTCCAACTGCCATGGCCAAAACAAGGATTGATGTTTCTGAGAGAAGGCCACTGTTTGAGAAACGAATCCTGGAGGAAAGACATCCACTCCCTCACACGCATGTCAATGATGATTGGTTTGTTCTACTAGATGTTGGCCTCAAAGAGTCAGGTATTTTTATTTGACCTGTTTTGATTTGTTTTGTGGACGAACATCTTACACATTGTCACGCTTGCTTCGCTCCATGAAACGCTTATAACGTCTGCAGCCTGTTAACGGCAGCAAGGGCAGTTTCACTGTTATTCGTGGACCTCTAACTGTGTTATGTTTTGCAGCGTGAAAAACTACTGTCTTCTTAATCTCAGCATTTCACCAGTTCAACTTCATTGAGCTTTTTAGCTCTTTGCAGCCTAACATCATCTGCTTTTGCATCCATCATTGGATCGTAACAAGAACTAAACAGCGCTTTTGCTCTCATTCCACTTGTGAATATTTGCTTCTGGCCCACCTCTGGCTCAGAATATGTGCTTGTCCTTTATAAAAGGGAGTCAAACGCAGAATGCAAGGTAGAGTATATGGCTCCAGTGTGCGCATGTACCTCATCATAGAGGCATGAGAGTGTAAGTATGACATGGCTCTTTGCATATATGTGCTCTTGTGTGTTTGTATGTTTGTACCTATTTCACTGTGTATTGTACTCTGAGAGGATTTGATAATGTCTAATCTCCAAAGAATCTTAACTCATCTTAAATAAATCTTACATCTTATCTCGTTGTAACACATTTTACTAAATTGCATTTGCTCATTTACTCATATTTACATTTTGTCTGTATTGTATCCAGTGGTGAGCACACAGAGGGGCACCCGTCCTGTCAGTGCTCCGGTCTTCTCCCAGGCTGCTCTGGCTGAGGCAGGGATCCCCATGGCCCCTTTCGACCAGCCCCAGACCTCCACTCCAATCAAGACCAGCCGCCGGGAGGAAAGAAAGCTGGAGGTCACAGTAGAATCTGTGGAGCCCTCAAAGATCGAGGCTGAGGCTGAGGTCAAGGTATTCAATTTTAGTGACCACTCATTGATGATATAATTTCAGCAGAAGCTTAAAGGTTTATTTGCAGAAAAAAGTTAGCGTCCCATACTGTATGTATGTAAGCATACAGTAAAAAAAAAACAGTACATACATACTGTATGTATGTAATCCTCATTGTGGTTACCCAGGTATTTTGAGCATAGGTGCTACTTAAAGAAGAACTCTTTTGTTGTAAATACATGTTAGTCTTTAACAATGAGAGAGTTTAAAGGAGCAAGCAAAGAATGCTCTCTGTGTCAGTGTGTGAGCTGTGTCTCTCTTGCTGCTGTAGCCAGCAGTGTGGAGTGACCAGGGAACAGTAGACTCTTCACTGATATCCACCATCAATGGGGACATCCAGGTTAGTGTCAGACACTGGCCTCTTGCATTTCATCCCATAGAAGTCATGTGTCCACTATGGTTGAGCTCTTGAGTGTCACACCCAACAAGCAGAGGATGCTAACATGTGTTCCTCTCTCCTCCCTGGGGTAGCACGAGTCTGGGGTCACAAGCACAGAGGTGGTGCGAATGCGAAAGGTCAGATTCTGAGCATCATACATGTTTCCATAGCCATTTCTCGACCTCCATTCTGATTATATCAAGCCTCTCATCCAAAAGACTAATTTCACCCTCTTCTCATGTTGTGCTTCCATATGGCTAGGTCTTAAATGAAAACCACACCAGGTTCGATGCTCATACAATATATTTCGAAAGGTAGAAAAATGTACAAAAAGATAAATATGTTAAGTAACTGTAACTTTAGTGTGAAGACATCATGCTTGTTTAAAAGTATGTTTTACACATATAATCTGTTTCAAAATCAAGAAGGCATTAATTTCTTCTCATTGCTTGTTGTCATAAACCCTGGAATGAACACATGCATGATTATAGATAGATAATGCACTTTACTAAAAATGGGCATGATAAATGGTGTTGTATCACATTTCTGTCACTCCACCATTCTTTATTTCTTTGCTCATTATAAAAAGATTTTTCTTAAATCAGTCCTCTACAGCCTTAAGTTCTTTTCTTTGTTAGTACGTTGCAGTTTCGCCCATATGACCATGTGTCCCCAAACTGTTTTGCATGCAGACTCCTCTCAATTCTTCTTGTCTGTTGTATTAACACTTTAGTAAACGTCATTGTATGCATGTCCAACGTATGGCAGTTTGATGCCAGCTTAGAGGGAAACTGAGACAAACCACACTTTTTTGTTCTTTTCATTTTTCACAGAAAAGAGCTAAGAAAATTGAGGGTGACTCAATTTATATCAGACATAGCCTTTTAATGTTGGAGGTTTGTATCCCTTCTGGAGATGTCAGTCTCTAGCTGTATTTTCTTGCTCTTTGGCACACTGGCTACTGTTTAATATCACGCTTGCATGTGGCTCATGACTCACACTTTTTGCATCAGTGGTTAATGATTGGCTGTAGATTGAATGATAAATGTGGCAATGTAACTAATCTGATTGTATCAGGAGAGTGCTGTTGACCTTACAACAAGTATTTGGTTATGGTCAGGATTCTTACTATTGAAGTGTTATACATAAACTTGTTAAGGATGCTGCACTCCTTGGCATCCTCATACTAATGATCTAATGATCAGCCATGAGATGTGGTCAATTAACTAATAACTGACAGCAAGAGCTTTTCTAAGGTGTAGTTTTTCAAGCCAGGATCCTCAAGCTGCTCCATTTATATATAATATAGATTTTTTTTATACAGATCATCAGTATTCTCCTGTTCCTGCTTTTGCTTTTTCCTCCATCTCACTTTGTAACTTGCCAGTAATGTATGCTAATGAAAACATTTGACCATAGAAATGAAAATCAAAATAATTTCACATTTTGCTGTTATGTCTGAAAGAAATGAAGCTTGGAGAAACACTTATCATTAAGTTGCTCTTTATCACCACAATAAATCATGATTAATAGCTAGCAAACACTTCTGTTCATGAACTAGAATACTGTCTGCAGTATGTTTGGTAAGATGGTTACAAATATCTAAGATGTCCATAAAGATCAACTTGATGCTAAATGTTGCCAAATCAGTGCTGCTTCTGTTACTTTTGTTCATTTGTGTTAAATGATCAGGTTTCATCTCTGACAACTTGTACTATGTCTGCTACCATCATTTCTCTTGCTCTTTGATTTGCAGCCTGTGTTCACGTGTTTCACTGCGAGCATAAAGCTATGAAATAGATCCATGTGTGCTTTGTTGTGTAGTTAATAGCTTCTTCTACCAATCCAAAGTTATAATTGACTTTGATACATTATAGCATTGACTCCTTCGAACATTTCTTTTAATCATCTGACAGACTTAATTTAGGTTTTGAAGAGGAGTCTAGATTGTTTCCTTAGAATCACAAATTAATCCTGCTTCTGCTTATTTAATCAGCAATATATCAACAGAAATTGTACTGAATCTGAAAAAAGCAATATAATCTGACTTTTTTTTCTCACTTTTCTTATTCTCTCCTGTTTGTTAATTTCTCCCTTTCTTCCAACTACAAACATGGCCTTCGTCTGTCCTTTCACTCCCCATACAACTTTCACTACCAATCCTCACTTAATCCTCGCATTGTTTCATTTCCTCACTTATCTTGCCACAAAATATCCTGTCACCCTCTTCCTACACCCCACCACCACAACCTCTGTATAGGAGTTCACTAAGCCTCAGGAGGACCTACTCAGGCATCATGCCAGTATCAGTAAGCTGAAGAAGAACTTCATGGAAGCCGTCCCAGAGCCCAGGCCCAGTGAATGGGACAAGCGCCTGTCCACACACTCTCCGTTCCGCACCCTGGGTATCAATGGTCAGCCCCTGCCCAGTGCAGATGGGGTAAGCTTTCAACAAAAATCACCCACTGCCAATTACTATATATTTATCTGAATTCTGTCAGGAATTCAGTTCAGGAATTTTAGAATTCATGCAAATAAAGTTATTTTCAATTGAATGTGCTGTTTAGGATTACACAGTGCCTGAACTGACTTGGTTGAAGTTGAATGTGTTTTTCATTGCCCTGCACCTTCAGAGATTATTGTACTTGACTGGAAAGCATCACTGCACTAATGTGAGCAGTGTGCATGGGTTTGTATTGGAACAGAAGAACCTGAAATTCTGTTTGAGTCATTTTTAAGTCTGCGTATTTTCAAAGATTGAATTGCTGCATAAGATTATATTATATTTTTTTTACACAATGAACACATTCAAAGAAAAGAACCGGATACAGAGGGAGTCAGGCTCTTCTGGTTTTCATTCTAGGTTCACTGGCAGTTTGAGTATAATGAATAGTGTGTGCATGTGCAGACCTATTCAAGACAATAGCATGTGGTATGTAACACATGCATGTGAATGGAGAATGCAGTCTAACTTGTGAATAGGGTCTGTACTTTTGTTCTTTCACTTAAAAGACTCATGTGGCGGAGGCAATTGGGTCTCTTAAAACTCTGAGAACTAATTTTAGTTCATCTTACCTGAAGTGGACGCCTCTGAACCTTGACATGTTCTTGTTGCATGACTGACAGACGGGACTTTGAAGATGTACTGCATGACTTCAAGATGACCACTCTCTTGAATATTTGCACGTTCTGACACTGAGCAGAATTTACTTTTTCCCCTCTTCTCTATCCCTCCTTCATTGTTGAGCTTTCTTTCTGCATTTATTACTTTTTACTTTGCACACTTTGTCAAGCTGCTCTCACTCGTTTTGGCTGCTGCTTCAAGCCTTGGTTTTTTTTCCATTAAAGAGACAAGGCCTCATTCACAGTTGTATCAGCAGTTTTTGCTCCATTCTATATAATATAAATGTACTACTACTGGCATCAAAAGGTGTCTTACAGTTAAAATAATTATATGAAAGCTTTTAGCGGGAGCCGCAACACAATGCCTAGTTGAGCTATTTTCACATGAATGAACAAGTGTAATGAAGTGAGGTTCATTTTGCATGCCTTTCAGCAAAACATTAATTCATCAAAATTAAGTGCATCATCAATGCTTGGACATAAACCACTATTAGACTTGAAGATTAATGCTCCTCTGGTGTATCATGTTGTCAGGATGGATTAGAGTTGCACTGAAATTAAAGCAAAGTAACAATTTACAGCCTGCAGTAAGGAAGTGAATCAGAGCAAATGTACAAAGTGTTTGATGGAAGCAGCTGAAAATAGGACAGTGGTCAGATGTTGTCTGCCTAGTGGAGTGGACAGACATGCATTGTGAACTATAGGAATAAGATCCCTACTGTGAGGAAAGTAAATATTAATGGGCAACAGCAGAATTGTTTCTGCTAGATCTAATGGGCTAAAATCATGGGGGTAATTAAAAAATAAGATGTAGAAGGTTATATAGCTACTGCAGGCTTACTGCAGGACAAGATGTCCATGCTCAACTGACTCAGTTGACCATAACTTACTCTCTCAAAAAGTATAAAATGCATACATTTTTTGATCACTACAAGTGTGGATGATTTTCTGTCTTTTCAGTCTTAAGTGCAATGTAGGACATGGAAATAAACATTTAAAAAAAAAAATGCATGTTAAAATGCATGTGCCCATAACATTTCCATGCTCTGGACAGTAAACATTGCTTTTAAATTACATTTCTGTTAAAATTAACACTTATTATATTATTTTGTTAGTTTAAAATTTTATAGTTTTAATAATCAGTTCACAAGCAGTTCAGTTCACTGTCGGTCATTGCAGACATTTTCGAAATTCCTCCCTCTCATCTCTCTTCCCTCCTCCTCCTCCTTCTCCCCACCCCTCCTTCAGTTTGTCATCCGCCTACCACGCGGCCCCCTGCTAGACTTCTACTCCAAACGCAGCTGAGGGGCCGTCTCAACCCTGCGGAAACCCCACACAGGTGTGAGTGTGAGCCATGGAGAGCGCACCTAGTCCATCTATCCATCAAGCGTCCTCTAGCTTTTTCTTCTCCTCCTCCTCCTCCTCCCTTTGCTTCCTCTGCAACATCACTGTAGCATTTTTCATCTCTCATCCTCTGCTCCACTTGAGAAGCTGCCCCTTGTTTCTTTTTTTCTGGTCTCTGAGGAAAAAGACTTTTATTCCTTCTGTTCCCCACTGCAGCACAATATCCCTGGTTTCTCCAGTCAGAAACAAGACGTGTTCTCTAGACTGATAAGGACTGAAAATGACAATCAACCCACTACTCTTGCATTTTCTGTGAAATTGTTTGGATTTTAAAGATACAAACCAATCAACGAGAATTGACTTCTATCTGTTTTTTAATATGTGACCATATCACTTTCAGCCTGCTTTTTATTTTTTATTTATTTTTTTACACATTTTGAGGTACATTTATATTGTCCATTGTCTTAAGATGTTGTATTTAGATAAGACAATCACTGTGATGTTTTGGTGATACATTTTTTCTAGAACACACATCAAATAAGCACTAGAAAACATTAAGACCTTGATTTTACTCTGGTTACTGAAAATAGTCTTAGTCACAGTATAGTGTTTCCTGTGATAGGAGACCTTGAGGCAGCTCTATTGTAATACGCATTAACCTCTTTGTCCTTCACCAGTATTACCAGACATTTCTTGTTGCATGACTTTTTGACCATCGAGTTTGACCAAAGAATAAAAGGCATTCCTTATACAGTTAAAATGACAATGTTTGTTCCTTTCAAGGAGTTTAGATTTTGCCATTTAACTTAAATTACCAGACTAGAAGTACGTCCCTGCTGTATTACTGATAGTGCATGTCATTTTTGTCATGACTACCTCCTGAATGAAGATTTAAACAAAAGAAAAATCAATTTCATTCGACATATACCCAATTATATTCAATGACATACAGTGTGCAGCTAAACCTGTATTTAGTATCCATTTTATTTGGTTACCTACTATAGTGTGTTGTATGGAAATGGGTAGAGTTGGCGATTGTGATTCCTGGAATATGTTTGGTTTGGAGCATTAAAACAGTGTTGATTAGACAACCACCGTCCTTGGTAAATGTGTAGTGCCTCATAAAATGGATACTGTGTGCACATCATCTATACGTTGTTGTATATATTTAATTTGCATGCATACGTGTTTATAATCATTGTTAATTCAGCTTGTTGTACTACCTTGTCAGCAGGAATTACTTTACCTTTTCATGATCACATAGTGACTATGTTTTGTCTTTTTTAGAGAGTGTGCATTAGTTCCCTATGCAGTGGTTCAGAGACAAAGGCTGCACATGAGGAAACCAGCAGCAGTTTGGGCTTATCAGGCATATCCAGGCCCACTGTGTGCCACAAGAGTGAGCCTGATAGTGTCGAAGCCCATGGTGCTCCTGTTGAGGAAGAGTCATGTGATCAAGACGAGGTTGTATTGTTTGAGACCTCCTTGGTGCCCATCGTAGAGGTGGAGATGGCGCACTTGCCTCCTTCGCTTGAACCCCACTGTAAAGCTTTAGATGAGACCCAGAAGGAGGAAGGATCATATCCTGGAGTGTCGGAGTGCTCTGGGAGGATAGTTGGATCTTCCCCAGCTTCTTATTTCAGGAGCGATGGTCCACAGGTCATACGCTGCTTCCAGGTAGCCTGCTGACTCCCCCAGGGTGATGCTGATCCTGTCTCTGCTTGGCCCTTTGTAATTTCAAGCCTGTCACACTTGCTCACTCCTTTGCATTAACCTTAAATCTGTAAAGGGAGTATTAGTGTGGTGTGAATTGTGCTCATCGTAGTCAAATGTAACTCTGGTTGCTGCAGATGTGTTGCACGCTGGTGTGCTAAGTTCTCAAATATGGTGATGGGTCGTTTTAACTCTAGAACATTCTTCTCTGCCGTAAAACGTTTCTAAAGTAATTAATTTCCCTTTCATCGTCTTTCAAACACACTTGATATTTTCCATTTCCCTTTCCCTTCTGTAATAGTTGGTGGTGGGATGGGGATTAACAAGGTTGTTGCTTCCAGAAATCTTAATTTAATAAATTTGGTGAGAAGAAAGGGCTGTTGCAATGAAAATCTATCCACACAACTAAGACGTGGGAGGGAATGCATGGTGTGAAATGAAATGGTTGCCCTGAGATGCAAAGTGTCTGGTTAAACAGCCACTCATGGGGCTATGCTCCCATCCACAGCCCCCTCTGGTGCAGACCCAGACAGTCACCATCACAGCTGTCTCCAACTCCTTACCCACTGGCATCTCAACCACAGAAGTCCCTATCGTGCCGACCAAGACCTTCACCTATGAGTCTTCAAAGGTAGGAGCTCCAGCACCTGCTCAACCCAGATCTGTCTCAGCTTTATTGCATGGGTGGCTGCACAAGCTGACTATAAGCAGGTCTGGGAGGACCAGGCCAGGGGCTCCAAAATGAACTTGAGGCAGCAGAGCCCCTTCCCTGGCTGAGACTCGCGGTTACAGAATCTGAAACGATTATTCAGCCTACCTTCCCTTTGGTAATGTTTTCAGGTGACGGTTGACGGGACAGACGAGGTCAAAGATGCCACAACTGTGTCCAGCTCCAAGAACATTACCTCAGAGACCACAAGTGGCACCACAGTCACTACCACTACCACTCACATCTCAAAGGTCAGAAGGACGAATCCTGCTCTTGCCTTTATATTATATTATATTTCATTTTATTTGACTCTTATATTTTCTCTTTCATTTACCAGGTAGTGAAAAGTGGTTCTTCAGAGACTCGTGTGGAGAAGAGGATCGTCATAACTGCAGACTCTGACATTGATCAAGATAAGGTACAAACCCTCTGCCCATTACACAAAACAATGCTGGACAAATATGTATATTCACTCTCTAGCTGGAAGCTGTCAGTCATTAAATGTGAAATGACAGCTAAGAGGAGGATATCTTAGCTTAGCATAAAGACTTAAAAAAGGGGGAAATGGCTAACCTGTCTCTGTCTGAAAGTAAAGATATAACTTAATGAACTAACTTTCTGGAGCCAGGCTAAACTAAGATATGCTAAAGTAAGATAAGATCATCTACTGCTAGCTGTAGCTTCATATTTAAAGGACACAAGTGATGTGATGATCTAACTAATTATTCTAGTAAAAATAATTTAATGAAGACAATGTTGATGACTTTGAGTTTACTGATTCAGATGAATACAGGTAAACATAATGTCTATCTTGCAGGAGAAACATGGCGGAGCATCAGCATTGTAACTGAATCAACACCTTGGTTCAATTCCTTTGAGTGTCCACCTCCGACATCAACATCAGAGTGCAGCAATCAACACACACACACACACACACACACACACACACACACACACACACACATATCCAAAAAGAAATACCACAAATCTGCACCTGGTAACTGAGTAGATGTTAGATCTTTATTTTATTTATTCATTTTTTTTCATTGTAGGTAGAGGAGGGCTGCTCAGATCTCAAGTTTTGATTTAATGCTTATCCCATTCTAGTGTTCAAAAAGCTTAGCGGATAAATTTTTATTGGTTAAAAACAGCATTTTCAGTTGAGTGATCTCAGTTATGTTTGCTTTTAAATGCTTTTATTTTCCTAGTGGTTTTTACTTTTTTTTTTAACAAATGCACTGTTTCCATTCTAGTTTAGACACCATTACCAGCATATATTCCCTTGGTGCTGCTAGGGAAACGTTAAGACTACATTCAAGGGAATGCTTATTTTTGTTGTTGTTTACTTGTCTATTTAATTCAGGAGACATTTTTTTTTTAATGAAATGACATACCTCTCATCAATAAGTGAACATAGATATTCTGTGCTCAAATTTGGACAGTTTGTTTGGCTTTGTTCACTGCTCAGGTACAAAAACAAAAAGCTTAAATCTTTTCTTACCCAACCAGCCAACTGGTAGCCTACACATTATTGTAAAGTTTGAACTAAAAATTGATCTATTTTGAAATATGTCTCTTTTTTATAGGATAATGCTTTTATAGTATTTGTAAAAATTGAGGTTTTTAAGTTATTCATATCCATCTTGTCATGAAATGGTAGGTTACAATTGTAACTAATTTCGACATCTCTATTTAAGACCTTCTTACCTGACTTGCCTGACACCCTGAATCATTCTTATTCGTTTCCTCTTGTAGTCCACCAAGTTTATCAAACCTTTAACAATTAAATGTCAATGGAGTGCTTCCTCAGCCCTATTTTATTCAGTAGAATAGAAACCATAATTGCTTTGAATATATATGGTTGATAAGAAACATTTTACAAGTTTTGGTCTGTTTATCTCAGGTTTTGATATTCTTTGTAAGACTACAGACCTCCATATGATTGTATGCGGAATGTCCATATATGTATATCCATCCCTACTTTAAATGTACATTTATGTTCAGCCAAGTGAGGTCAATTAATGTAAAAGCTTGTCTGTCACAGTAAACACGTGTAAGAAGTGAAGGCAGCTGTCCCAGTATATGTGGCTTTTCTCTCATAGGAGCACAAGTTGTCTTTTTTACATGTTCTACTATACAGTAATTTATTTGTAAAGTAGGAAATGTTTCATGTGATTTGATGTACTGTGATGTTTCGACACAAGTTGGTTCCCAGGCTTCCACTAAAGATGTCACAATGTTAAATATTGCATTCATTATCAACCAAGTTTGTAAAGCCTTTTTACCATGTAGTCTAAGTAGATTGCTCTCTCACTTGCTGTTTTCCTGTACCTTTCTATAGAGAAGAAAAGACTTAAAATATATGAATCCCTTTTAGGTAGCATGATTGTTAGCAAACTCTTAACTCAAAAAGAAGCCATTGGTATTGTAGCTACATGGATGATGCCAGCAAACTCCTGGAAGAAAATGTAGAATTTCACATGATGAAAAATTTTAGGTTTTAGACAATGGAAAATATTGTTGCTTTGTGACTTATCCCTGTCTTTTTATGAAAAAATAAAATGCATTATTTTGCATTTTGGTGGGCGGTGTATATGTGAAGCATACATGAATGAGATCTTGGTAAGAAATAAACATTTATTGCCATTCACTTGTTTCATGGTGGATGTTGCTGTATGTTCAATTAACACAAAACAGTTGAGAGAAAAAAAAAAGTGTCTAGGCTGCAATATCACAATGTAAACAAGTTGAAATCTCAAATATGCACTTAAACAATAAGTTGCAAAAGCCAAGCACAAACATAACCACTGAATTTAAAAGGAAAATGAACAACTTAAAAATAAAACTGAAATCAAGCATATTGCCATTTTAAAGATGAGCTCTCTTTCTGCCTCGCTGTTAAGTTTCTTGGAAATAGCACCTCATCACGTTTTCAAATAAAATCCATCTTAACAGAACAGGATCTCTGACATTTGTTCTGCAGCACAAGTTAATATGATTTGATGCAATTTAGTGTCAACTTTCTAATATTACTGATAAGGCAAACCTGTCTGCAGCTGGTTACAAGATATCCTGTTACATTCAATCACTTGCAATGGAGCCACAACAAACTAGCGTTCATTAAAGCCACGTTTCTGTTTTAGAGAAACAACCGTAAAATGTGAAAAGGTTAATCAAGAATCAATCAGGAGATTGATCCTATGGCAATAACATGTTTAATACAGAAAAACTAACTTGTACAACAATAAGTGTTTCACTGAATGAGAGATAATGGCTGAATCTAGATAACTGTACAGGCATTTATTGGTAACATATAATCCTCTGCTTCAACAAAGTAGTAAATGACAAAGTCTTTGAGTGCACCGTCTTTGTTGAAGCAAAGTCCTAGCGAATTGTCTTGACTGGGCTCTTGAAACTTGATGCAGCCTGAAGTTGAAGTTGATAAGCCATTGGGTGAATCTTGAAACCATATAGCCTCAAAAAGGAAAAAAAAAAAGATCACCACCAGAACAATAAGACATTATTTTATATATATATATATATATATATATAATATTAAAAAATTTTGTGATTTAGATGATAAATGATGATCAAATACCAACTTTCCTGTACTTTTGCATGTTTTTAATAAATATATATTGTGGCAAGATTTTAGTTAACATTAATGCTAGTGATAAATGACGTGAGAGTGAGACATACAAACCTTGGCACGAACTGGTTGGCTGGTCGCTTTGAACGATATTCTGGGTGCACCATGAACAGCATGTGGGGGAAACCTGTGCCAAAATAGGCTCCATCTGTGTGGTGGTGTCTGGAGGATTTAGGGGTGTAAACATCCATGCACTTTGGGCAATAAAGCTTCACCATTGCTTCCCCTGGGATGTCTGACAAACCTACAACAGACAGGAGAAACATGTTGAAGGAGTTTGTCTTCATAACCACTGACAGAGTAACAGGTGCAGCACAGTGTTTGGTGGAAAGGTTCAAGAAAAGTCACTTACCAATAGGAAGCATTGGCTGGTTCTCACAATAGACTCTGGGGCAATAGCCAAAATCCCCTTGTTGATACTTTTCCAACTGTAGAAAACAAATTTAGAAATCACAGCTGATTCTAGTCGTGGAGAATGTAAGAATTAAAGTTAATATTTAACAACCGACCATCTGTGCAATGCCTCTGTTGGTGAGGATGTAACGTGCATGTATAAGCCCATAGAGTAGGCAGCAGAGATGCTCTATCAAGTCACTCTGGTTTGGGTTATCTTCAAGCTCCTCATCTGTCAATTAAAAGCAACATGAGCAGTTAAATCACTGACACTGTTCTATGTTATTTATGTGGCCAGTGGCTTACGTGACAGTCTCACCTGGCTCCAGGTCGAGAATCATGTCCAGAGCCTGGCGATAGTGAGGCACCTGCTCATTTAAACCTGTCAGGTTAAATTTGTCCTGTATGAAATCCTCATCAACCTGTAACACAGCATTAAAAGAGTGAATGGCAATCGATTGCATTAATTACTGTTGTGACAGCATATTGCCACAGCACACTGATGTGGCAGCCTTATGTAAGAGTTTAACAGGATTACTTAGCTGCTACCACTGAAAAAAGCAAGGAGCTAAATTTAGAGTTGCTGCGAGTCACACACTGTTGCCAACACTGATTACACTACAAAAAACTGTCTTCAAATTTCTTTGTATGTCCAAAACCCAAAGTTTTTCTTTTGTGAAGTGGACAATTAATATAATCCCTGAAGTAAACACACAACTTCAACTATTTTTTTCCCTTTTTTTTTTTTTTTTTTTAAAATACACTGTCACTTAGTATTTCATGAATGTAAAAAATGCGAAGAATTTAACAGTAATTGTGGTATATGCTAAACATTAGGCTCCCTACTAAGTCAGTACTCAGAGTGAGTTTTATTATAGAGAACAAATATTTTTTCTGTTTAATTAGGAAATTGTAGATTATAGAGATATAGATATATTGCAGGCCATCTTGTCTTATGTATGTCAACCCACTGGTTTTCAATTATGTTCAAGTCTAATGACTGTACACATTTTATAAATTCAACCACTCAAAAAAGTGGAGAAAAGCAATGAATCCTCCTATTTGAAAGGTTGAAACCAGCAAATGTTGAACAGCAACATTCAGCAACTGACTGGTGCATCTCTATAAACCCATATACAGGCAAAAACACGCATTATTAAAATGTATGAACAGGTTTGTGTTGGCTGAGGTGGCTGCAAAGTGTTCAGCCGTCTGACATCCCGAGGAGCTCCCCTCTCAAATCCCAGTTTAACAAAGAAAATAATCCAGGAGACAAACCTCACAAAAGAACTCATTCCCTCTCAGGCCACAGAACCAGGATATCCAGGAAACCTCCTCTGAGCTGCTCATCCTCCTGACAAACCAAAACAGAGCGGACCAGGACTCATTATACAGCCTCGCTGCTTGGCTAACAGCTAAACACCGGCTGGTCAATTTCTCATGACACAAACCTGACAAATGCAGAATTGACACTTTGTCAAACCATAGATCCAACAAGCCGGAGATGTTATTTCTATGTTTTAATGTGTATAATCTTCAATTTGCCCTTTGAAGTTGTGTCTCCAACCTGGTGCCTGTGTTAGCCCTTTATTTTCACGCTAGCTTTGTAGCTAACCGCGGTTAGCACAGACAGGTAGCGTGGAAAATATATAGTGGAACTGCAACATTTATTTCGTAAGTATTGTCTTTGGATATTTACACCAGTTTGCAGAAAATCCCTTCCACTTACCCTTTTCTATGTTAATTAACACATTAACTTGCGAGCTTTGCTAGTTTGTCGTCGCTTCCTGGATGATAAATACGTTTTCCGGTCATGTGGAGTTTTCAAAGTTTCTCTCGTGACGCATATTTGGGAACCGAAATTAAATAAAATGTGACAATGTTGATAAACTCATTTTATTAAAATACACTTTTCATTCTATAATTTTTTAAAATCGGCTTTCAATGAATATACAATATTTCTGAATTTCCGACAGAATTTCGTTATGTGATGTCTTTAAATATGTTCACATTTTATCTTAGAAAATTAACCTATAAAGACGTTTTGTATTAAACTGAGCTGCTAAAACATTATATGAAGCAAATAGACCATATAATTTATTTGCCTATAATATGGGGGATCTGTACAGCAGTCATAATCGCAAATAGGCCCAACACAAGATTTATGCAGATTATACTATTTAATAAAATTACACTCCTTACACAAGTTTGATTCCACCCACTAACATGAGTTTAAAACCACTTAGATGATTTTTAAAACTGAAAAAAGTCATATTGTCATTACAGTTTAGGATGATGAGCCCTTTCAGGGAAGGTCTGAAAAGGTTTTGCGACGAGGTGGTCCAGCATCTTTCTTCTCCTCTTCCTTTCCCATGCCTTCAAACATCAAGATCCTGATCAAGAAAATTACTTGTAAGCTACTACACAATATTATTATAATTGTAAACCTTAAATAGATTTATACAGTATAGGTTCGGTACAATCAGTACAGATCTTAAGTACTTCTAGCAGATAAGCCAATATTACCAACAATATCAATCGTAATTTGATCAGATAGATTTGGGCTTAAGGCCGTAAACATGATCAGTAACTTCATATTCATTCCCCTGCTAACCCTAACCCAACTTTGAGTTTCCACACACTCTCAAAATTACCCAGTATTTCATACTTACAACTTTAGTATTGCATTTCTTTTTCCCAGCATCATATTCAGGAAGTCATTGTAGCTGATAGTGTCTTTTGAAGTCCCTCCTACCACTTCTGACATCATCTTTTTCAGCTCTAAGTGAGTCTTGGCCAATCCAAGTCTTTCCAGCATTCTTTTTAACCCCATTATATCTATAGAATTGGTAATTCAAACAAAAAGAAAATGAATAAAAGTTGCTCATATCTATATACATCTTTGTTGTGAGTCACAACTGAAAGCAAAAGTTGCTCAAAAATATTTTAGGGCTGTAAGAGTAGTGCACTTTCACCTATTTCTCCTTTGTCATTCAGATCAAACTCCATGTACTTTTCTGTAATACAAACATATCTCATATGTATAAGTATGTCTCATTCCAAAATGTATGGCAGCACTAGATAATAAAAAAATCACTGAGGAGTGATGGGTCAGCCTTTAATAAGCCTACTCACTTTTAAACATTTCCAGGTTTGCAGCAAGGTCTTCCTCTTCTGCATATTGAGGATCTGAGAGAAAAGCCTTAAGGAACGGTACATACACACCAAAAAATAAATTATACATATCAATATTTGTATAACACTGGTAAAGAAAACACGTATCTCCTAAACTAATAACTTTCCTAAATATGTCAATTATCAGTTCAACACACCTCATTGATAGAGTTCAGCTTTTCTTCCTGTTGAGACTTGAGAAGACCATATGCTTTACCACCTATGAAAAAACAACCAATTCACAAAAGCCCCCCCCACAAAAAAAAAAACATTAAAAAAATTCAGAATATGTTGTTCTTTTAACAACAGCTGTTAAATTTGCTGTAAGACAATATAAAGAGACACAGGTCAAACAGATAGCAGAAAAACGTGACCCTACCTTGAGCACTGTCCATTTCTGTGATGGAGTGAAAAACTGTCTCTGTAAATTGAACTAGAAGAGGAAGTGGCATGTCAAAGTTTCAGTTTGCACTGGTGAAGTTCCTATGTTGTATTTAAGGTTGCACCAAACAGGGGTCAACTGGAGGATGCAAAACAACATTTATAGTTTTTTTGATGGCAATGTTCAATTCAAATGTCTCAGCTTAAACACAAGTGAAAAAGTTTTTTATTTATGTTTAAAAATCATATTTTGACAATCAATTTTATTTAAAGAAAGAATTGTCTTTGCAAACACTACTCAGCAGAAATGATTAGCTTATGAGGTATTTTTAAGAGAAAAAAAATGCTTATTATTCAGGGAGGTTTCGCTAAGGGTGAGGTTGTCTTTTACAACAACGCCCCATCGATACGCATGCATTTACAGTTTACATTTTGTGCACTGAGCAGCACAACTGGAGCAATGATTGTTGTTATGTTCCTATGTTCAGTGGTCAAATTGCTGTAGTGTTTGGTGGTTTTGCTACATAGCAACACCATTAACCACATACACCCAGAAAAAAAAAAAAAAAAAAAAAAAAAACTGGAAACTGTTAGTTTCCAGTTTCTAACTTAGAGAACTGAAAATAAGAAGAGACAAAAAAAAGTTTAGAAGAGGAATAGCCTTTTGTCTATCTACTCACTGCATTAAACAGGAAATTAAGTATTTGTATCCACAGGGCACCCAGTTTGTACTTTTGTTGATAGTCATGTCAGAATGCAGAGGTCACTGGACAATATGTTAACCAGATTAAATCAGATATATTTTATGCATTCATCTTCTGCATTCATCTTCTTTTTCATAGTCAGCAGACAAAATTAGTATTTGCTATATAGCTTGTGCGCAAACCACCTATTCAATAACTGACTTTTTTATATATGCTATTCATTGTGCAAGCTTGAATTGTCTTTGTTCTGATACTGAAGAATGACACAGATGCAGTTCAAATGAAAGTTTTCTTTGCCTGGCCCAAACAGATTCAGGATTTTAAACATGTAAAATGCTGAGCTGATGCAGAAGGACTCTATTTCTTCTCATGTCATCACATCATTTTTTAATCTTGTCACCGTCAGCTCCTTAGGTCCCCTCAGCCCTTGTCACCAGCCCAGCTCACTCCTCCCATGTTTTTCCCCTTCATCTCCCAATGCCTGCCATTCATCCACCAGATGTCCTCAGACTTCCTTTTTTGTCTTCATATCCACCACCCCAGCCAGTATTATTAAAAGCTGCCATTGCCACAAGCTCCATGTTGTATTATGTGCTTCTCGAGCTTTTGTATGTACCTATTACCTGCATTTAGTTACCAGTTGCTTGTATTGTCTATCTGTCTGTCTGTCTGTCTAACTGTAAATTTATTTTCATCCATTAAACCTTAACATTTATTGAAAGCAAGTTCTTTGCATCAGCCTTTGTGTCTGCATTTTTGTCCTCTCTGCTTGTGCAGATACCCTCAATGTGACAAATCTCTTCTCTTAGTCCTTAGCAAAGTCCTTCCAGCAGTGAAGGTATCACCCAGCTCTCCAATTAAAATTTAATTACCCACTGGACATAACATTAGTACAAGACAGATCCCAATTTACCTCCTGGGCAATGCTGAGGGGGGCAAGTCTCAGCCAAATGTAAAAGAGTGGAAATGAATCAAACACCACTGGCTTTCTGGTCTATGAGCACAGGTAGCAGTGTTTGGTATAGACTCAGTGTTCCTTTGACAAAGTTCTTGTCCAATTATATTTGGTATTATCAGCAGCAACAAATGTACTTTCCTCTGTGAAGTTAGGGATGTTGTCAATGAGACCAGGGGTCCAGTTCCTGTAGTGGAAACTCTTTGTAGAAGCTCTTACATCTTTGACATCAGTGCAGCGTAGACAAGTGTTCATGAGGCTGCTTGTTCTCTAGTTGTTTTTCAGGACTTATGCAGTCTGTTGATGGATATGACATAGTGACACACATTTGGATGCTGAGAACCAGCAATTTGAGGATAAAAGCATGCATACTTGTAAACAGTATAACTATTATCAAATTATAAATCATATTTCAGTTCTCATCACATCATGAGCCAAATAACTTAACAATAATCTGTCTCCTTTAATACAGTCGAATGGTGTTTGAGTTTGTCTTGAAAATAACAGTAATCTGAATAAGCTGAATAATGCTGTCTCTAGTTAAGGCAAACACCACCAAATGATCTGTTGGAGAAGATGATAAGGAAGAATTTAATTTTAAGTCACTGAATAGCTCTCAAAAAAAATCTAATTTACCTGCCAAAGCAATGTTCATAATTATATAATGACAAAACGGAATAATAAATGTATAGGACATTGTTTGCATTTAAATCATTTATGAATACAGATGATATCGATGCATTATTTTCACTTTTTCTGTTCAGATGTATCAGATGTATTTTTTTTTAAACTAGTTTGTACTGTTTCAGTTTAAATCATTTTGACAGAGGATCTTTTTCAATACCTCATACAACAGCTGAAAACTGTTAAAATAAGATCATAGAGCATGGATTAACAAACTTTAAATTACCAGGGGAATGTTTTTTTTGAATAATTACCAGAAGACTGAACTCCAGCACTTGTTGCTGGAAGAGGAAGGAGACAGAGTCCTAGAACTGAAGAAAGAAAAGAAATCATCCTTCTCTCAGAGGATCTCTTGCAGATTTCCTTGCTTATTGCTAAATCTGATGGCAGAAGTTTTCAGAAACACATTTCAGGAAATGACATTGAGGCAACTCATTTTTCATTTAAGACCAGCCCCTGTGCTCATGGTACTGCAATACTCAACCGAGGACACTAAACCATTTAATGTGTCATGTGTTCTGTCTATTTTGTTGTTTATGTAATATTTTCCTTGTTTGTAACATGTACAAGCAAAATATAACTTTGTATTAACCCCTGTAATCACTGTCATCTATAGAGAGACAGAGATGGGAAGGACGTGCAGGCGGTTAGGGTGCTCAAGGATAGAGATGGAAACGTATTGGCTGATGCCAGTAGTGTGATGGAAGGAGTACTTCGGAGAGTTGATGAATGAGGAAAATGAGAGAGAACGAAGAGTAGAAGAGGTGACTGTGGTGGACCAGGAAGTAGCAAAGATTAGTAAGGATGAAGTGAGGAGGGCATTGAAGAGGATGAAGAGTGGAAAGGCACTCGGTCCTGATGATATACCTGTGGAGGTATGGAAGTGTCTTGGAGAGGTAGCAGTAGAGTTTCTGACTGGGTTGTTCAACAGGATCTTAGATAGTGAGAAGATGCCTGAGGAACGGAGGAGAAGTGTGCAGGTGCCCATTTTTAAGAACAAGGGAGTTGTGGTAACTACAGAGGAATAAATATAATTAGCCATACAATGAAGCTATGGGAAAGAGTAGTTGAAGCTAGACTAACGGCAAGTGAGCATTTGTGAGCAGCAGTATGGTTTCATGCCAAAAAAGAGTACTACAGATGCAGTATTTGCTTTGAGGATGTTGATAGAAGTACAGAGAAGGTCAGAGGGAGCTGAATTGTGTCTTTGTAGATCTGGAGAAATCTTATGACAGGGTACCCAGAGAGGAACTGTGGTATTGTATGAGGAAGTCTGGAGTGGCAGAGATGTATGTTAGAGCAGTGCAGGACATGTATGAGGACAGTAAGACAGTGGTGAGGTGTGCTGTAGGTGTGACAGAGGAGTTCAAGGTGGAGGTGGGACTGCATCAGGGATCAGCTTTGTGCCCCTTCTTGTTTGCTATAGTGATGGACAGGCTTACAGACAAGGTTAGACAGGAATCTTCATGGACTATGATGTTTGCAAATTACATTGTGATCAGTAGTGAGAGGAGGGAACAGGTGGAGCAGAAGCTAGAGTGGTGGAGGTTTGCCCTGGAAAGGAGAGGAATGAAAGTTAGCTGCAGCAAGACGGAGTATATGTGTGTGAAGTAGAGGGACTCAAGTGGAAGAGTGAGGTTACAGGGAGAAGATAAAGAAGGTGGTGGATTTTAAGTACTTAGGGTCAACAGTCCAGAACAATGGAGAGTGTGGAAAAGAGGTGAAGAAACGTGTACAGGCAGGCTGGAATGGGTGGAGAAAAGTGTCAGGTGTGATGTGTGATAGAAGAATTTCAGCTAAAATGAAAGGAAAGGTGTACAAGACTGTGGTAAGACCAGTGATGCTGTTTGGTCTAGAGACAGTGCCACTGAGGAAAAGAGAGGAGGCAGAGCTGGAGGAAGCAGAGATGAAGATGCTGAGGTTCTCTAGCAACTACATGAGCACCTGCACAGTAATGAACTGTTTGAAGCTTTCCAATCTGGATTCAGAGAACACCATAGCACTGAAACAGCACTGGTAAAAGTCTCTAAAGATCTTCTTATAGCTTCTGATAGAGATCTGGTCTCTATACTGGTACTTCTGGACCTCAGTGCTGCATTTGACATCATTGACCACAGCATTCTGCTGCAGAGACTAGAACATGAAATCGGGATTAAAGGCTCTGCCCTAAAATGGTTAAAATCATACTTATCTGATAGGTTTCAGTTTGTTAGTGTTAATAATGACAATTCAGAGTACAGCAGAGTTACGTATGGTGTACCACAGGGCTCAGTTTTAGGGCCAATTCTTTTCATTCTTTACATACTCCCATTAGGCGATATAATCCGGAAACACTCAATCGACTTCCACTGCTACGCAGATGATACCCAGCTCTACGTATCGATAGAACCAGATTATAAAAGCCGCCTCACCAATCTGCAAGTCTGCCTAAAAGACATAAAATCCTGGATGTCCTCTAACTTCCTTCGACTAAACTCAGATAAAACAGAGGTCATTGTGTTTGGACCTAAACATCTCAGGGACAACTTCTCTTTGCAGATTGCTTATCTAGATGGCATCACCCTGAACTCTAGTATGACCGCAAGGAACCTTGGAGTAATATTTGACCAAGACCTTTCATTCAGCTCACACATTAAACACGTGACTAGGACTGCCTTTTTTCACCTGCGCAGCATAGCCAAAATTAGGAATATCCCCTCTCAGAGTGATGCTGAGAAACTAGTCCATGCATTTATCACCTCTAGGCTGGACTACTGTAACTCTCTTTTGTCAGGATGTCTGAAAAACTCTCTAAAGAGTCTGCAGTTAGTCCAGAACGCTGCAGCAAGGATATTGACAGGAGTTAGTAAAAGAGAACACATCTCTCCCACTTTAGCTTCCCTTCATTGGCTCCCTGTAGGTTATCGAGTAGACTTCAAAATCCTTCTGCTGACTTATAAAGCTCTTAATGAAAAACTGGTCTGTTAGTGACTCCCAGTATCTTCAAAAACAGACTGGGAGGTAGCGCCTTCAGTTATCGGGCTCCCTTACTATGGAACCAACTCTCTCCATGGGTCAGAGAGGCAGACACTCTCACTACATTTAAGACTAGGCTTAAAACCTTCCTCTACGACAGAGCGTTTAGTTAGGGCCGGTTCAGGTAGTTCTGAACCATTATTATGCTGCTATAGGCTTAGACTGCTGGGGGATACATCGGGTTACACAGAGCTCTCTCCTCTCTTCTCCCACACTTTAAATTATCATTTTCACTATCTTCTGCACCTTGTTGTTTGGCCTTGGTGTCTCACTCTCTCTCTATTTGTGTTTCCACAGATCCACCGAAGCTCCATCTCTCTCCACCAACCACCCCCTGCATCACCCCCTTTCCCTTTTACCCCTGCTGTTAAACCGACCTACCCTTCGCTCCCAGGAACCAGTCTACCACCCATTACTCCCATTAAGCTGCCTGACTCTCCCTGCCTTCCCTCCCACCAAAAACTGCCTTCATTAACTCCTGCACACCATTTCCATCTGTGCATATTCTGTATTGTTACCTGTTTTCTTGTCTGTATACAACATCTATTGAACGTCTGCCCGTCCTGGGTGAGGGATCCCTCCTCTGTTGCTCACCATGAGGTTTCTCTTTTTTTTCCCTGTTAAAAGGGTTTTTTGTTTTGAGTTTTTCCTCAGTCGATGTGAGGGTCTAAGGGCAGAGGATGTTGTTATGATGCTATGTAAAGCCCTTTGAGACAAACTGTTTGTAAAAATGGGCTATACAAATAAAATTGCATTGCCTTGCCTTGCCTTTGGGAGTGACCAGGATGGATAGGGTCAGGAATGAGTACATCAGAGGGACAGCACATGTTAGAGGTTTTGGACATAAAGTCAGAGAGACCAGACTGAGATGGTTTGGACATGTCCAGAGGAGAGATAGTGAATATATAGGTCAATAGATGCTAAGTTTTGAACTGCCAGGCAGGAGGCCTAGAGGAAGACCCAAGAGGAGGTTTATAGATGTAGTGAAATAGGACATGAAGGTAGTTGGTGTGAGAGAAGAGGATGCGGGAGACAGGCTTAGATGGAGCCAATTGATTCGCTGTGGTGACCTGAAGGGAAAAGCCGAAAGGAGAAGAAGAAGAATAATCACTGTCATCTATCATGATGATGGTGAAAATACAAGCATAACATAATAACATAATAATATGTATAACACAGAGAGGAGTTGATCAGTTGCAGTAGCATGTTCAGTATTTGTCCACTGGGTGGTGCTGTCAGACCCTATGACAGATATTCCTCTTGTAAAGTTACTACTATTTGACCTCTCTATCATTATGTATATATGTTTATGATTATATGCAGTATATAACACAGGTTCTAACAATACGGTCTACCTTAATATCCAGAGATGAAATACATAGATGACTTACATACCAGGGTTAGACGTGTTCAAATAAATATTTTAGATTAATTTAGTGTTATGCACGCATCAACAGCTTGTTTTAATCAGGATATCCAATACTACAGACAAACAGAAGGGTATTGATGACAAAAATGCCAGTGAAGGTTCTGTAATTATATTTATATGTTAAAGTGTAAGAAATGATTCAATTACACACCAATGTTTAAGCAACAAGTAAGATGTACAACCTCTGCAGTTCAGAGATTAGTCACAGGTCTGGGCCGTGCTATAACTGTGAAGGACTTGACCTTGAGCACAACACTAGCAACTCCTTTCAAGTCGGGCAGAGAGGCCTCGCCCTGAGGAAGGATGAACTGGAAATCTCTCAACAAATACGCAGTAAACAGAAAGAGCTCCATTTTGGCAACAGACTCCCCAAGGCAGAGCCGAGCCCCCCCTCCAAACGGGATAAGGGCACGGGTGGATCCTCCTCCTCCTTCCAGAAAACGCTCTAAGGGAGGGAGACAGACAGAAAGACAGAGAGTAGCTATTTTATTTGAAGTCTGCTGAGCCAAGTGAAAGGGATGTACTTCTCCCATCAGTGAGAGCAGTACCTGGTGTGAAGCTGTATGGGTCAGTCCAAACTGCAGGATCATGGTGAGCTCCAAAAAGATTAGGAATGATGACTGTGTTCTTAGGGATGAAGTAACCTGCAATACTAGATATGCATGGGGATACATTTGCCATATATTATACAAAGTGACAAGTGAGTGAAATGTACAAAGAAAAACAAAACAAAACATCAAAACAGAACAACACAAAACGAATGTAGCTACATTTAAACCTGTGGCCTTTGTTTTACCTGCTCACTCACTTTACTAGAAATTTCCCTACGCATTTCAGGTTAATGTACAGCATCATCTGAGCCCAACAGGACTCAAGTGAAATCCTGTATAATAGTACAACAACATACTTTATGCACAGGCTAATGATAGCCACATTTTATCAAGGGCCCCATGCTATCTGTTTACTCTGTCTATTCCATTTCTTTTTGCATGAATTTAAAGTTGTATGTATTTGTAATGTATTTCTTTTCACTAACTGGATGTTTTAAATGTGGTAGAAATGTGGGTCTGTGCCAGATGACTTGACCCTTATCAATAAAATGCTCCGACTTATAGTAAAATGATCTCAATTACATGAGCTATCATTTGCATGGTGTTTTGTCTGAGCTGACCTGCTGTCTCTGATGGCTCTGTGTGGCACTGCCAGTGGAGCAACTGGCCTGAGTCTGAGCACCTCATTGATCAAAGAGGACAGGTTGGGAAGTCTGTGCCTGTCGCTGTACTTCGGGTATCGTCCCTCCAGCACTGTACACAACTCTTCATGGACCCTGGTCTGTACCTGAACATGTAAATAAGAGAGGACAAATATAGTGAGTTGAACTTCAGACCGTGTAAATGTTGTGTTTCAAGGCATTGTTGTAAAAATGTGGCCTACCTCTGGTCTATGTAAAAGGAAGGCCAAAGTCCAGTTCAGCCAGGCTGCAGTAGTCTCTGTTCCCCCAATGAGAAGATCCACAGTGGCCATGTGGACATGAGTATCTGTAAGGAGCTGGAGACAAGAGTGGGATAACACAAACATCTTCAAATCCAATTCATACTCTGCTTCCTGTACTTTTCAAACATATCTCCCCTCGTCTTCACTATTAATTGTACTTACCACTCCGTGTTCTGTGTTATAATGTTTGTCAAGGCCCTGGACGAGGGATCCTGTGATGGCGTCATCATTTTGTTTTTCTTGTGACTGGACAGATAACAAAGTAACAACTGATAAAAATGAACATAGCAGACCAGGGATTCTCCAACAATTCTAAATACACACTTAAAGAGTGTTGTCATACATAGTTTTATCGAATCACTAAGCCAAAAGATGTTTTTTCTACTTTAATTCTATTATATGTTTTTCAAAACAATTACACATTTTTGCTTTTACCAACCATGTAATTGCTGAGATGTCGTTTTATAATTTCATCTCTCTTGGCCACCTCTTTCAGGAGACGGGAAAACACAGGATTTGGTAATTTCTTTGAGAGAATAAGATGCCACAATGTGTTAAAATCTTATTCTAAAGGTTATTGCCAGTCTATTATATGACCTACAGCCAGGTCGGTCAATATTTACTGACCCTGAGCAGTGGGAATGAGTCCAGAGCAGAAATCCAAGAGGAGCCCCACAGAGCAACAATCTCATTCAAACAGCAGTGCAGCTGTTGCAGCTCTGGAGAACTTTTATCATACTAGAAAACACAAAGATTTAAGTTTTAGTATTCCCTGTCAATGAAATTGTCCCATAACTGAACAGCACATTGTGAATGCACTTACGTAAAGCTGCTAAAAAGGGCAACATAAACAGTGGAATTTCCCAGTTCCCTTCATAAACACTCCTCTGCCACAACCACAACTGTTCATTGATGAAAAGCAGATTGAGGTATAAACCTACACTACAACTTTTATTTACCCAGAGGTACAAACTGAACTCTAGTAAGAAAAATACTCACTTCTTTTCCAAAAGCCAAAGTGGTGATGACATTACTCGCTGCCACTGTGAAATCCTCTGAGAGATCTACAGCACTGTCTTTATAGTCCATCAAAACCTAAACAGTGAACAAAGCTTTATCTTTTCATGTGACCACTTGAAACACCCCAGCATTTGATTTGCCAACTGAATTAATGCTATCTCAATATAGATTATTATAATTTGCATATGGTTTTATTGTTTATTGTCTATCTATTGTCTGCTATTGTACAATCTGTTCCTTGTGCCATCTGTACCTTACGCAGATGCAGTGCCTGTCTCTCAATCACGTCATGCAAAGATTGCTGGCAGCAACGCTGCAAAGCACTGTGGACGAGGCGACGATGTGCCCTCCACTCCTCATTATAGTCCCCCAGAGAGATGGTTCGCCCTCCTCCAGACACGGTATCAGCTGATGTAAGTCAGCAGAGGTTATAAGGACGTACAATAACATATTAGCAATTATGGAAAAAATAGTTTGAGTTGTTTACCTGTGTATGAATTGGGTCTCCCAGCAAAGTCAGACCATTTCTTCACCAGTGCTTCTCTTATAACTTCACTACTATTAAGTACCACCATGGCTGAAAAAAAAAAAAAACACAGCAGGGTTTTGGTGTGGTGGGCATCTGAACCTTACTGTCCACAACTTTTTCCTGAGTGTGTATGTGAGTGAAGAAATCTGAAATGGGATGATTACTTGTATTTCCACATTTCAGCTTGTAAATGTTTCCATAGCGTCGTGCCAAATTGGTTAAGTGAATGGGCAGATGATCATGAGTCAGCTCCATCATATTGCCGATGAGGAAGAGGCTAGGAGGACCTGGGAGGGAGGGAGATGAGGAGCAGGGAAGGTACTGATAGAGATACTGCAAAATTCCAGACTGAGCTCCTGGATCGAGTTAGAAAAGAGAAAGATAAAATAGAGAGAGCTTGATTACAAATTATATAATTTTACAACAATCAAATTCTCTGATAAAGTGTTTTAATTATTCAAATGTGGAAAAACTCTCCCATTCATTCATCATTATATTTTCATGAAACTGAAATACAACCAACGTGGTCAAACAGCCATATAAAGACAACAGATATTTACCTGTAGACTTATGTCCCTCGCGATCTCCCTGTACAGCTCCATCTTTCCGATCAGAAATGAAGCTCAGTGCCAGCAACAGCACTACAACTAGGAATATTGCTCCCATACAAATCATTGATATTTCCATTACCATTTTGTGGCTCCTAGCTAGTGTCCCACTTCAGAAAGCTGGTCATCCCACTGCTCAACCCATTTATAGTCATCTGGACAGTCTTTTAACATACCAGCTTGTTAGTGTTTTTGCGAAAATCAAGGATATCTAAATATTTTCTAGGTTGCGATATCTGAGTATGGGATGAGTGCGATACATGTAACAAGAGACAGCCTGATAAGCACAAGCGGGACTTGCTGAAGGACAAGGCAACATATCACATCTGACATAAGCAGTCAGTCATACTGGCGTTTGTTTATCTTGTAGAAAAAAGACGGAAAATTGCAAAATGAAACAATGACACTTCAGACCCACATTAGCCACATTTATTACAATGGAGTGAGACAGTGCATATTTAATTACAGTAGTAGTGGGGTGGCATACCATGACATGGCGGTGCACAAGACGGTTTAAAAGGCAAAACAAAACTTTGTTGAAATGGACGGGTCAGACAGAACAGTAGAACAGCAGATGAAAAGTTTCAGTTAAAAACCTCTCTCCACTTTTTTGGTATATTTCATCAAAAGACAGAAAAAAAATCACACACACTGTATCAAATGTACTGATAGCGGTCATAGCTATCAAAACCACTGCACATTCAATTCCATTCGGAAAGTGACATGCAACTGTGAGAAGCACCCTCCTCTGGATTTCTGGACCTCTAACTCTGTTTCAGATGGACGGTTTTACAGTTAGAGAACCCATGAAAACTGGTGTATCCCTAGCCATGAGTAGCAGGGGAGAACCTTGATGGTCTGAACTTCATCTCAGTGAAGGGAATGGAGGAGTCTTTACCTTTCCAATCTATCCAGACTATTCCCTGTTTCAAAGCAGAAAGAAAAAAGTTATAGTATTTGGTCAGTGTCCTGCATTTTTTTGCACAAAAAATAAAATTCTTTTGAGACTAATCATACCTGATTATTACTGTTGATGCCATAAAGGCCATTAAGATTGGTCTTGTAGCAATTCTTGTACCACCAGCCTCCCATGTAAGCTCTGGCACAGTGGAGCCCCAGAGGATCAGGATCCTTGTCCCGGCTTGAGAATGGGCGCGCATTATGGTACTTCATAGAGTCACCTGAGAAATACAGTGACATTACGATATGAATTGTCAGTATATATATATATATATATATATATATATATATATTGCACGTGTTCAGCTTCTATACAGTTTTCACCTGCAGTTCCTGTGTAGCCAGAAACAGTGAGAGTGTAGAGCCTCTCCTCTGAATCGATGGAAAAGTTGGCGTAGTGAGCGTAAGCTGTTTCATTTCCAGATCGCATGTCCACTCTCAGACTCACGGGACCAACACTAGTGAGGTTGTGAAGAAGCTCATTTCCTGATGAAGATATGGTGAAAGAGCACACAGAATAGGTTGGTTTACTAAATAATGACGATGATGCAGATATGATGGTTATAGCAGGAGATACGTAGTTTGTTCTGTACCGAGCCAGAACTCTTCACTCAGGTTTCCAAAGCCAGCTCTGTATTCACTCCAGGTTCTGTAGAAATCTGTCTTTCCATTCATCCTCCTTTGGAAGACCTAGAAACACACACCAGATTGTTGTGTACTCTATAAACCATTTCTTTAATGCAAAGTTTAGTTTAAGCAAATGCGTTTCATCTCACCGTCCAACCACCTCCATCAGTCTCCATGTCACAGTAGACTCTGACTGCTTGTCCCTCTTTTCCTTGTGGGTAAATGTCCACCTCTCCTGACTGCAGAGCTCCATTCAGCAGCTCCTGAGAGCACTCAGTGGGGAAGGGGAATCGTAGTTTACCTAAAGAATGAAAAAAAAAAAACATACATTGAATGATTAATAGGTATTAATACAACAAATACATGGGCAGGGGCTGATCTATCTACATTTATTACCTGTGATGAATTCTGTGGTGACAACAGATGTGTAGTGTCCATCTCTCTCGCCTTGCACCAGAACTATATAGCGTGACATGGGTAATAACCCTGACAGTTTATACTCTGTGATGGTTGGGTCCAGGGTCACCTCCTTACATAAATGCAGAAACAATATTGTTTAGACAGTTCTGCAAATGGCTGTGTTTGTATTGTATATGCCAGAAATATGAGAATATCATTCACCTTTGTCTCTTCCCCTGCGACTTGATAGATCACCCTGTAGCTGTGATAAACAACAGTGGACGTTCTCCATGTTATCACTGCAGAGCGAGCCCCAACCTCATTAGCTTTAATCACTGAGAGACACAAAAAGCATTGAGTTTACACACTGTACACACCAGTTCTGTTGATCTTAGTAACTAAACAGGTCTGATCTACCTTTTTCCCCCCTTTTTCCCCCCTTTCTACTCACCATTAGCAGTAGTAAAAGTGGTTGAAATGGCCATACTCTGGAGACTGTCTTTCTGGCTCAGGATCTTGACTGTGTATAAGGTGCCTCTCTGCAGACCTCTCAGCTGGTGCTCCACTGAGACTCCAGACACCATAACTGTCACTGTCACATTAGGAGCTGTGGCAAGAAGAAGAAGAATCAATAACACTTGGTGTAGTCGTTAGTGCTCTGTCATTGGTCGATACACTAATGTTGCCACACTCACTCTTGGAGGACTCATAGCTAATGATGAAGCGGTCTACTTTCCCCAGACTGGGTGTCCATTGCAGAAGAGCTCTGGTGTCTGTCACATTGACAACTTGAAAGTGTGTTGGAGGGGCAGGCACTGCAGTCAAAATGCAATAGTGTTTATTGCTGTTTAGACACGCCAAGACAACCAAAATATCTGTACAGTGAGCTTATCTAACTATGTACCTGTGGTGATAATGGACACAAGGGCATCACTCTGTGCTCTGCCTTGTGTAGCAGTTACAGAGACAATGTAGGAGGATCCAGCAGACAGCTTGGACAGAACCATATAAGACTGCTGAGAGTCCACGACCACAAAGCGGCTCTCCCCTATAGCAAGATACACCATATACACTAATATCAAACTAAAACATTCAACATTAATAAATACTAATAAACAAATTGCATCCATGAAATTAAACATGGGAATTGTGACCTGTATTTCATAGTTAGCTTTTCACAGACCTGTGACAATGTTGGTATACGTGACCCTGAAGCCTGTAAATGCGGTCTTTGGTTTGGACCAGGATACAGTGAGAGAAGACTCTGTTACATTGCTGAAAACCATCTCTGTGACTGGCTCAGGACCTAGTGGGAGAAAACAAGGTGTTTTTTAATTCACATATTTGGGCTGACTATCAATTGGTACAAGTATTAATTGTTTTCCTTGTAGTAGAGGAGGAATTATATATAGAAGATTAATGTGGTAGAACTTTAATTACCTGTAACTGCAGTTACCCTGTGAATTTTTGATCTTCTCTCAGCACCAGCACCATATATATACAGGACATAGCGTGTGTTTGCCCTAAGGTTACTAAATTCCATAGAGCGTACACTGCCAGGGACCACCATGGAGATCCTCTTGGTTTCAGCTTTACCTCTTGATCCAACAGTTTTACCAGAGGACACAGTTGTGTCAGTGCTTTCAGTCTGTACTTGGACCTCAGCTGGGTTCTTAGCTGTGAACGTCTTGTCTCCTTCAATTGCTTCTTCTTCAAACTCCTCATGGTTGTCTTCGTCACCTTCTGTTCTTGGCTCTCTCCTGATCACAGTGAAATTTTTGAACATCCCTTGTGGTGCTGACCATGTGACGGTGAAGCTATAGGAGGAAATGTTCACAACCTTCACAGAACCTAATCCAGATCCACCCATCCCCTTCCTCATCCCAGAGCCATGAACACTTGTTTTGTTCTGCGGAGCTCGAGCCTCGTCCATTGTTTCCATGATGGTTGCGTTCACTAAATACTGACTCTTCTGTGTAACTTTCCCTTTTCCAGTCTCAGTGTTTCTGTTGTCAACAGATTGCACGTTGATTGTGTCTACTTTAACCGTCTTACTGTGCTTATGTCCAGATGTTTGAGTAACATTCTTCTCAGCCAGTGTGGATTGCTCCAGGTTCTCCTTTCCTGTTCTGGTTTTGTTTGTTCCCATGCCCTTGGACAGAATGGTCACAATTTTAGCTGTGCCATTAGATTTCTTCACATTGCCCTGGGTTACATTGGTATGAGGTTCGTCTTTCAGTTGGTCAGATTTAGGATATATTTTACTGACAGTTCCCTCTTTAACAAGCTTGGGGTCAGTTTTTTGGACAACCTTTTTGGAGGACAGTATTGTTGTTTTGCCTTTGCGGGCCTCTTCTTGCTTTCTTCCCTCATGTTTCAGGAGAACTTGACCAGCAGTTGGGCGGCTGGTCTTTGCAGCACCTGAGGAACCTTTTGTGATTATTTTCTTAACAGAGATGTCTTGTTTTACTTGTGTTTTAACAGGACCTGGTTTAGTATTTGTGGTCAATTTGGGTTTGCTGTCATACTGTTTGGCATCAGTTTCCTTCTTCTGCTCCTTTTTTTGCAGGTTGACTATCTCCACTGTCTCCTTGGCCTTGTCTTTGGCAGCTTCTGAAATTTCAGAAATCAATATCAAAGCATGACTGAAATATTATTCAATGGGCAAACAAATAACAATATCCATCAAAATAACAGTGCGCATTCACTTACTTTTATTACAGTCGGTTCCTAGGGCACACTTACTGCAGTCTGGACCCATGAATCCCTGATGGCACACACATTTCCCCTTCTCACATTCCCCATTGCCGTTACAGCTATCTGGACAATATACAGAACATGGACCTGGGAAGCCACAAATACAATCAGAATTATTAGTTCTAAAGTGTGCAGTGTCAAATATAGTGATCTGGTTAATGTGACTCAATCATACATTTCTCTTTTAGGAGGGACATCTCTTTTTCCAGTCGGGCCACTCGTCCTTTAAGTGCTGTCATCTCAGCCTCGCATTCTCCTTTACAGTCACCTGGCACCAAGCTGATTTTATGCGTCATCACCAGAGGAGCACCAGGCTTCAGTTTCAGCTCCTGCTCCTTGGCTTTGCTTGAGTCACAACCGTCACTGATCACAACCTTGATTGGTTGTGAAGGGGCAGGCTTTTCCTTGGTAGTGGTGGTGGTAGTCAGTGCTTTAATTGCAACAGTCCGATTGGCAGAGGCGGCGGCCTTATCTTTGTCGGCTGCAGAAGCACTAGCTGTATTGGCCTTTGCTAATGTTGACACAGGAGTTTGGACTGCATTGTGGGCAGGCTTGTCTTTGGAGGTTTTCACATCACTGGTGGAAGGAGGTTTCACTACAACAGTTTGATTGAGGGAGGCTGTAGGCTTGTTTTTGGTGGTTTTAGCACCAATGGCAGGAGCAGATTTTGTGAATGTTGACATCATTTGAACTATGGTAGAGGCAGGCTTGTCTTTGGCAATCTTCCCATCAGTGATTGAAGGATTTTTTATTGAAGCAGTCTGATTGACTGAAGGTTGGAGTTTATCTTTGGTGGTTTTGGCACTGCTTGCTGAAGCAGACTTTGTGGGTGTTGCCTGAACATTTGGTGGTGCTCCAGTGGGGGCAGGCTTGTCTTTGTTAGCCTTCACTTCACTGGTTGAAGGAGATTTAGCTAGAACTGTTTGATTGACTGAGACTGTGTGCTTGTCTTTGTTGGTGATAGTGCTACTGGCAGCCTTTACTGCTCCCGCTGGAGTGGTTTGAATTACTGCTGGGCTGCCCTTACCTTTGGTGGCCACTGTAGCATTGATTGTTGGAGGTTTTTGGTTTGTGGCTAGAGTGGGTGAAACCGTCTGATTGACTGTATTTGGCTTTAGGGTGGGGCGAACGGTCTGTTTGGTGAGAGTAGAAGTGGCTTTCGGTTTTGAAGGAGTGAAAACACCAGTGGGTTTGGTCACATTGCTTCCTGTGGAGTCTCTCTTCTCATTGGTCGTGGTTTGAAAGGAGGGAAATGGGGTGAGAAGGAGGAGAAGTCCTAGAGTAAACAGCATTTTGAGCCAGCAGCAGTAGCCAGCAATGGTATTGCCTTTGGAGGACCTGTATGTATGTTACTGTAAAATTATGAACTCCTTCCTCTATATTTCTGTGACCACTTGTAAATGGAAATTTGCCAGGTCTCTCCTAGAATTGACAAAATGAAAGAGCTGAATTATAACTTAGTTCAGTGCAGGACATTTTATGCCACTGGCTTTAACATTCATAGAGTTCCCATTCACACTTTTATGCCTCCCTGCTCCAACTTTAAAGAGCTATTAAAAAGCTACACTTGGAGAAATTTCAGTTTATGTGTCTTGCTCAAAAGTGACATAAAAGAAACAGCCTCATCATACACCTGTTTCTTTTATGTCACTGTTTATTGAACTTTGTTAACATGATTTTATATCAGTGAAACCCTTGGGAATAATTGAGTAAAATTAAAAAAATATCACTGAAATGACACAGTTTTACATTCCGCAGAAGTTTATAAATTGCAATTTTTGTGAAAAAATTACAATATAAAACCTATTTAAACTGTACTGGTACACTAAAAGTAAAAATGAATTGCAGAAGTGTTCCAATCAGTCATAATAGTTAATTCAGTGGCTGGCCAAACCAAGTAAAGTCTAAATTAGCAAATTCAGAGCAGGAAGGAAGAAGGTGACTTGAGCGGGAAATCCAGAGAGTCTATTGGAGAGACTATGAAGAGTGGTAACAGAGCGTCACTGTATAGAACTGTGGGACACTGTATGTCTTTCACTATACAGATGGTTACATAATCTGCTGCTCTCACAACTCATAAAACCACTAAAGGGAATATGTCCAGCCTTGGCCTTAAATCTGTAGAAAATCAAATAAATCATGCAGCAGGTAAACATATTTGGAGGCTTTGCTAAACTGCAAGCCATTGCATGGCATTGAAGTGCATGAATTCATTGACTGTGTGACTGCAGTATTTATTCAATTAATAGGCACTACTGTGGCATTAGTTTTAATAGAATGAAAAATTATTGACATTCAACCAAATTCTGCTAATTATATTAATGTTTACAATGTTGCCCAATGTGTGCACACTAAAAGATAGATATCGTGTTTTCTACTTCAACTATTATTTAAGTGTTTTTCTGCAGCTAGAACACAATATTTAACAACACATTTTAACATTTAAAACATTGAAAAGAAAAAAAAAAAAAAAAAAAAAAAATATATATATATATATATATATATATATATAGAGAGAGAGAGAGAGAGAGAGAGAGAGAGAGAGAGAGAGAGAGATCTATAAAGGCTTTGTGATTTAAGGAATCTCAACA
This sequence comes from Rachycentron canadum, assembly GCA_038496675.1. Taxonomy (NCBI): domain Eukaryota; kingdom Metazoa; phylum Chordata; class Actinopteri; order Carangiformes; family Rachycentridae; genus Rachycentron; species Rachycentron canadum. The sequence goes on from CM076653.1 coordinate 25,835,464, forward strand.
GATAGTGAAGAGTATTCAGTGGAGTTCATTTTATTCAAATGACTGCAGTTACCATTCTGAAATCAAAAGAAATAAAAAGTAAAACTAAAAAATAAATTACTTACCAGAATAATGTTCTTGGCTTTATATCTGTCTTTGTGCTCTTCCCCCCATCTGATTGGAAAAACTCACATAGACCTGCTGGATATGACTAGTGAGGAAAGAGGTGAGAGAAAGGACCACCACTAGAAAGGAGGAGAGTGATAAAGTCTGCTCCTACTTAAGGACCCCCCCCCCTTCCACGCCTAGTGGTCCCACTCTCTCAACCACCATGGAAAATATTTGTATTGGACTAACAAAAAGAGTGACATTTTTGCACAGATTTGTGTATATTTAATGTTGTATAATATGATCAACTACTCTCTTGTATTACTTTACAGGAGGGAAACACTTTTCTTTGTGTTTAACATACATTTTCCTGGTAGAATTAAGGTCATGTGTTTTGGTTTAAAAGATAAATGACAAATTGGTTCAAACATTAGATTTAGATTTTAGACAGTCTCAAACTATATAGAGTATATTGTAGGATATCAGTGTTTTTCTGTGCTGTTTTGTGTCACACAAAAATAGCTTTCATGTTTCAGCATGACATTCATTTCAGTGATGCATGTAACTTGACTTATTCCAGACATTACTAACACCTATAGACACAGTCTTCGATTGAATAAAGACCTGGTCCAAGAATCATGATTCAGCTGGAATACATAGCATAACACTGCAGGTATTCAGAGCTGACTCTAGGGGACAGGAACCTCTCTCTATATGAATTGGCTGTTTGTTGGGAGTAATGAGATGTAACTACGTGGGAGTTATGTAAGTGACCAAATATCCACCAGATTTAAGGAATGCTCTGTGAAGGCACTGCGTCTCTGACCAAATGGCCACCCACCATCCCACCTTTTGTAAACCACATGAAGGCAAGTTTATCAGGGGCCTAGAGCAAATAAGACATAAGTGAGACTTTCCTAATTTTAGAGGAGAACAAAATCAAGTTACTATACTGATAGTTATGATAAAAGACAGATCCAATGTAGCATGTGATGATCACTCACCTTGTATCTATATATTGTCAAATATATATTTTGCTCTGAGATTATAGACTGTGAGCATTGCAAAATTATTTTGCAAAACAGCTGTGAAACTAATGGCTAATGATGAGGAAAAAGCTCTCTCATATTCTTGCTGTTACATATACACACTCTATATGTTCTACTGTGAGGGGATATAAGAACCCACACAGTAAAAATATATTTACTTGTAGATATTTTAGTTGCAAATGTGTTGAGATAGAAAGTTTTTCTTGGCAAGTACACCATGTTCTGATGCTGAAAGACAACTAACCAAACAGTGTACTTTATGCAGTGCAATTACAGTAAACAATAAAGTGGTGATTAATGTAGTTATTATGGTTATTCTATAACAGGGATAGGCACAGAAGAAGAATAAAATGATGCACATAGGTCCACATAAAGAACGTAGGAGCAACCAGCCAAACTAAAAAATAAATCTGACAACATAATATAAATCAAGTATATGGTGCATTGCTATACGATGAATACCCTGGTATAGACATATGCAGTCATGTCTATGTGACAACTTTAACCTTTAACCTAAGCCTAACGTTATGCTAACCGTCAGTCACAGTTGGCAAGTCATTGTATATCTAGCCTTTTGGTGTCAAACTAATTTGAGTCACCAAATGTGACCGCTTGGTTTTTGGAGAATTTTTCATGCAAATTTAGTACAAATAACTAGTTATGTGTTGTTAATTTACATACAGAATGTGGGGACGCTTGTGCTTCTGTTTTTTGAGGCGAGGGAAATTCTTGTATTATTTTATATTGTTATCATGAATTAGAAGATACCAGCGTCTGTACTCATAATACTTCACTTGTTAGCTTAGCTTATTAACTGGCTAATCAACCAGCAAATTAATTAGCTTTGGGTTAGCCTTCAAGCAAGGCTCTTTGCCATTGTTTCCTGACAGGATTTGAGTGGATTCATGCTAATACCTGCATGCATTGTGATAACGATATAAACTTATTGTTCAGGTAAAATAAAGACATCTGTATTTCAGAGGTAAAACATGCCAGATACTGAAATAACATTTCATCAACATCAGCTGACTGCCTCTCTCTCTCTCTCTCTCTCTCTCTCTCTCTCTCTCTCTCTCTCTCTTTCTCCCTCTCTGTTTATTTATTTATTTTATTTTTTTTTGCAGCATAGTCATAGTAGAAAGGCACTGGGGTTACATTAACAAGGCCCTGTTCTATTAACGTGTCCTGGTAGGACATGACAGTGTGCCATATACAATGCCAGGACCATGACACTGAAACAGCAAAATTTAATTCTGCCATTGATTAATTCTACTGTTTATGTCCATGCTTTTTATGCTGTGAAATGTTAAAATTATGTGAAAAAGGCCTGACCTCAGTGTTGAGGTCAAGTCACCTTGATGAATCCTTGGATGAAAAATAAAAAGTAATTTTCAGTGCTTTGTGGACTCCTGAGTGGGTGGCCCTACTCCATCAGTGCCTCCATCTGGCGGGAGGCTCCAGGAACAGCTCCGCCTTCATTCTACTCCTTCCTGCACCATAGACCACCCTCAAACCGCTGACCCTGTCTTGGCCTTTAGGAAAAATGGCTAGAGACATACCTCAAGCAACTAAGGCTACTGCACACCTAAAAAAATACTCCTGGTCATTTGAGCACATTTCACAATTCCACAGCCAATTTCACAGTTGCTGCGCCATTGGTGTGTAAGTAGGTAAGAGAGAATGTACAAATGAAAAATGTGCATTTACAGTAGATCTCTTTCAATGTGGCAATTCACAAATCTACTAGAATATAAATCTTTGAGAAAACACAGTGGGTCTTATTTCTACTTTATTGTTATGCACAGAGCAACAACTAATCTTCAAATTTATAAACAAGATGATGAGCAAATATAACTAAATGTAAAATATTGCTCCTGACAGTCTACTTGTAACTCCTGACATAACACTGATTTAGTTTTAGGAGGCTACAGTAAAAAGAAGACCCTTTTTTTCAAATGTGCTGCTGTTGCCACCAGCTACTAGAAGCAGCACTAAAGTAATCCTGAGATGAAAATGTGTGATGCTGATGTCTGTGTATTTTTTTACCCTTTATTGATTCAAATTTAATGAAATGTCTGATGGCAAAGGTTGAAACAGTGCAGCCATTGACCTGGCTGTGATTGAAGTGATGGTCAGTACTCCCATGTTGCTTACATTGGACCCAACCTCAGAGATTAGAATAATATAAGCACATAAGCTCTTACTTGTTACTCACTGCTCCACCCATACCCCCCTTCTTCACCTTCTGCTCTGCTCCCTCCCATTACCCCTCATTTTCTCCCATTACTTCTCTCTGTATTAACTATAAGTAAAAACCTTATTTTTATTATAACTGCATTGAGAATCTTTTGTTGCATGTGTGTTACCACATTTAAGAGGAGACATCAATTTTCTCTAAATGTGAGTTTTTATCCTTATAGGGTGATGACTGATCCAAATGACACTGTGTAAATTCACTGGGAGCAAGTGAGCCAGTCTCATACACCCCAAACCACTGGCCCTCTCCTTTTTCCTCACCTTGCAGATGTTAAGTAAGGAGGGGGTCTGCATTGAGCACAGAGACCCCTCTCAGATCCTTTACTGCAAGGACAAGAAAAAAAAAAAAAAACATAAAAAAATATTTCAGGAGGAAAGCCAACTCAAACCAATGCACCTAACTGAATAACACTATTTGGAAAGACAGGAAAAAGCAAATGCACATTTGTATGGGAATTACATGAATTTCATTTTAAGTCATTATCTCAACATGAAAAAGGCACTTGTGAGACAACATTTAGAGGTGTTTTTTATTTAAACAATTTTAACTGTGTAAAAAATGATCAGCAGTTACATTTCAAATGCTACCGTGGTGGATGTTAAATACACCTGCTGTCTGATTCAGATAAGTAATTATGTTTCAATACTTTTTTACTATAGTGTCATGATTGATTACAAAGGTTATAAGTAATGAAGAGGTAAAATATCACAAACAAAGAAAAACTGTTGTTTGTCTGGCTGTCTGTTTCACTGTCCGCAGCCATTAACCTTTTACTCATTTATAGATGTAAAAAACCTTGTGCAGACAACTTGATGGGCAGATTATTTACACTCTTCATCTGAAGGCTTTTTTTCAACCCAGGTGTTTGATTCCAACAGATAGTGCATCCTACAAAAAGAGGGAGAGAGTGAACAAAATGATCAAACAGTGTAAAAGTATACTTCTATTGTATTATTAGTTTTACTTACATTCTATTTGAGTCAGTTGTGGAGCCATCTGCATATCTCCATCTGGCGATCAGATGACAGTCATTATAGAAAGAAAAACACTTCTGAGTGTATATGAAAGGATATGACGCTTTATTGTGCAGCTTCTGTCTTTGCTTGCTTTCACACACAGTTTAGATAAATTGAGCTTTTGTGTGTTATACCCCTGCATTTCACAATCACTGGATCTCTTCTTGTTCTCTAGCTTGTTTTTTTTCTTCTAAGGAAATATTCAATATTCCATAAACTATGAAAATCAACATGTCACATACAGTATGCATACAATATCATGTGTTCAGATTATCACATGTTTTATTCTATTAATCTTTTTTATGGCATTATTTGGCTTGCAGCATGAAAAGTGTTCTGTTTCTGTTTGGCTATGTGTGACCATGCTCTCACTGGTTGTTGCAAGTGAGCCAGGATTTCCCACAAATCAGGTGATTCACAAGAAATTGAGGTTTGGCTCTTAGTGTTTGGGTTAGGAAGAGCACTATTCACTCTGCCACAAATGATTTGGGAACGATTTGCAAATTATAGCTCAAATAACTATATAACCCCTACACTCTATGTAAATTAGTTATGTAATCCTTATCATTCATGGATACATCTGTAAACTCATCGTATGTTGTATGGAATTTGAAAAGCTGCCAAACTCTGTTATGATGTAGTAAAATGGAGCAGAGCATTTGACACGCACAGAAGAAACATATTTTTTTCCAAATAAACAGCTGAAAGATGCAGTCAAGACAGTAATAAAGTTATTTCTATCTTTCAAGTGTAACAGGATGCATCACGATATTCAGTGCAAAACACACTGATGGTACAGTCACCTGTTAAACTTAAATTCAATGGAGCTTTTTGTCATTTTTGCTATTGCTACACAGCCAACAGCTACTTACAAGTCTAGTAAACATATTGAAAGTTCAGCCTCAAAAGTCATTCCTTTACTATCCAACAGTTGTCTCTGTTGGTGGAAAGAAACCCTCTCTTTTTCTTTCATCATATCAGAGAGGACCTACTGCATGACCCCTTGTTTTGTAATGCAGTGATGACTGAAGCTCGTCGTAAAACTGTTAACAACAATATTATAATGGCCCTGAGAGAACACACTGCAACAGTAATGATAATGTAGTTCACCTGTGGCTCACCATCCTAAAATAAAGCTGCAACACTTTGTGTTCATGTTTGTCCAGAGTCATATCAAAGACCAGAACCATGTCAATGGGGTACCACCAAAAATCTAATCAGTCCACCCTTGAGTCCTGGTGAATGTTATCAAAGAAACAAACAAACGGAGTCTCAATTTCCAGCCACTCCGAGACTGCTGCCCATAAACATCAACATGTTCCTGAACATAACTTAGAAAAATAGGATGTTGAAATAATTTAATGAAATAATTTTTCACAACATTTCATCTCATTTTCCATGTGGTTTCCATGATTGGAAAGCTGTGAGTACTGGGCAATATTGCTGCACACCTCATTCAGAAATAACAAGTTGGTATTCATTTAGGCAGGTGGCATGGTGGTGCAGTGGGTAGCAGTATCAGCTCATGGCAAGAAGGTTCTGGATCTGGAGCATTTCTGTGTGGAGTTTGTATTGTTTTGTATTCTCCCTATGCCTGTGTGGCTTCCCTCATGGTACTCTGACTTCCTCCCACAGCCCAAAGACAGGCTCATTCGATTAACTGGTGACTGTAAATTTTCTGTAGGTGTGAATGGGAGCATGGATGCTCTACTTTGGAGTCAACTGGATATCCAGAAGGTTTAGGGCTCAAATGTCAAACTATGCATGTCATTCCCCTGCTAAGGTCATCACTTCCTCCTTCAGATTCATTTTTTTAACCTCCTTACAGTAGTGAGGACAGATGCCATCACAATTTATGCCCTGTGCAGGCATTTTGCTGTTGTGTAGAAAGTCAATTGTTGGTTTGCAGTGGCACTCATATGGATATCTGATTCTCAGGGCCCTTAAGTGCATGGTGCCTAAGCTGTGGGAGTAGGCTTCTTTTGGGTTTTCTCTCACCCAGAGAGTTGCTGGCCTTTTGGGGTCCAGCTAGGAGCACACCAATCTCTGATCATCTTTGGCCTTATGTTAGAAACAAATGAAAAGGTAGTAGACAACATTAAGAGGTATTTCTATTTAAAATATAGTAGCTGTTTTAGACATAGAGAATTTTTAAAAATGTTTTTGAAAGGTAGAGTATACAGCTCAAAAGTAAATGTCACCATTCAGTATAAAAATGCTATCATGATACCTATAGAAAATGTATAATGTTAGCAATAATAATGCCAGTCAAACTCATCTTTAACTTGTGTTTTGTCTCTTTTGGGACAAATTGATTTGACTCAAATACAACAGTAGGGGGATGAAGTGTCTGTCACCATAACCATACAAAAAGAGCAATTAAATTTAATGATAGTAAAAGACTAGGATATGAACTGATAAACCAAAGAGCCACAAGACGTAACATTTGCTATCATGATATTATCATTTGTATATTGTGAACACAATATCAATATTTAATATTTTCACATCACAGTTATTGTCAGTACCAACATATCACAACATAATACATTTTCAAGTGATATTGAGGCTGAATTTGTCATCCATCTATTGTCTGATTTAGGAAAGCATTATTGTTTCAGTAATTATGGTTATAATATAATATGCTTTCATGACTATGATTGTAATAGTTAATAAGTAATTCAGAAATGGAACAACTGGAACAGAGCTCTCAACATCCATGACAGCTATTCATCTCATTGTAATTAAGAAGTTTGGCTGTCTGTTTCACTGTCTGCAGCCATTAATCTTGTACTCATTTATGAATGTAAAAAACCCTGTGCAGACAGCTCGATGGGCAGATTTTTTACACTCTTCATCTGAAGGCTTCTTTTCAACCCAGGTGTTTGATTCCAACAGATACTGCATCCTGCAAAAAGAGTGAACAAAATGATCAAACAGTGTAAAGATATGTTTTATTTTAATTGTTCTATTGATTTTACTTACATTCCATCTGAGTCAGTTGTGGATCCATCTTTGCCCATGATGAGATACTGTTTTCCCAACTCTAACTGTTCTTTACACTGACGCCTCTTAGCAAAGACTCGAACAGAATTTTTACTCACAAGCATATCTCCATCTGGTGATCAGATGACAGTCATTATAGAAAGATCTTCTGAATGTAAATGCCATGTTACATCATGTTATATCATCTCTTAAGGCGTGGTTACAGGTTACTTACGTGGTCTGAGTACCTCGATTACAGTAGTGTTGTACAGCTCAAAGTTGCTTTTTATGGAAACACTGACAACTTCCACAATGTATGCTGGAATAAACAAGAACCAACTAATTATAACAATAACAACCATTCATCTTATTATTTGATATAGTTTTGCTATACAGAATGAAAGAATGGGTTTCAGATCTTTACAGTCTAGTTGATATTATATACTACATCATATTGGCTGATGTACTGACCATAATCTGCTATAGGGAAGAAGCAAGCATGTTCCACGCGGTCATCCTTTCTCAGTCTTTCATTTCCTTTGAATGTCATTTTTAGTTTATGACAGGGTCCTAAAGAAAAGATGAATGCATAATGCAATTTTATTTAATGACCAAACCCAGAAGGGTAAAGCTCCATTTATTCATGGTTGTTTGTCAGACTGAACAGAGGTCTTAGAGTAATCTCCTACTTTCTGCACACTGGCACACATCCTCTGAACACAGTCTGGAGACCATTTTGCTTCTTTGGGGAGCAGAGTAGAACACAGTACACTTTTTGTCTATGGAGAAAGCACAGATATCTCAAACATCTGTGATAGATTTAAAAAGATGTTTCCTTTATCCTGAGAAAAATTCTGAAAAGAGAAAACAAAACGTTTACCTGGTTCATAATAGTCATAGAACACAGCTGGAGAAGGCTGCAGGAGGCCAATTGGCACTTTCTGTGTAGCATCAAAACTAATACATTCCTGCAGTTCAAAAAGCTAACAAGAAAAAAATATTTTAGTATTGGACATGTACTTTTTTTTTTTTTTTTGTGAATGTGAATAGATTTTTTTTTACCTCATTGAAATAGATCAGCACCCTTCCATAAGAGACTTCATAATGGGAAATGTATTGCTCTGGTAACTGTGTTAGCTGGGGGAGAAAAGAATTGAGCATTTTGGTATTATGGCAGAAACAAAAACATTTCTTCTCACCTATGTTTCTGTCAACTGAGTTTTGGTATCATAACAGATTGCAAGGTGGAGGCTGTGATGGTGCTGGAATTGTTTTTCTTCATTCTCTATTCCATTTGTCATACGTTTGTTTGTAAGATCCTAATTTTAGTCTAAACAGAAGCATGGTCCTCAAGATAATGTTATGATTCTATAGGAATACATTCAGCCTACAGTTTTAATTTCTGACAAAGCATGTGTTTTTTTACACTTTCTCACACTTTACACTTACACTCATCTCAGCATCCATGGCTGTTTTGGTCTTAAAATTAGGTATGGTCAGATGCAATGCTATTGCATGTTTGACCAAGGAAAACCTAGTCCCAAGTCATTGGTGCCATTATTTTAAGGATGCACTATAAAGATGGTAATACACGTATACATAGTTTGGCACACAATGCAAATACACTTAGCCAGTTATACACAACCAACATGCCACAGTGTTTTACTTTCATCACCTGAACTAAATTTATCCACAGTTTCATGATGAAGCAAAAATATATTCACATAATGTAGCCCTTTGAGACAAACTGTTTGTAAAAATGGGCTATACAAATAAAATTGCCTTGCCTTGCCTTACATAAGAGATGTCTAATGTGATGTGGATCATTGCTTGGGTTCACTGTGACAATATGTGATCAACTCACCTTAAATTGGATCTAATTGTGTGCCTGGCATTTAAAGGGAATGGGAAATTATGTGCTGATTGGTTTATTTACTAAATACAAACCTTGTGAACCATACACCTAGCGCAGCAACTGTTTTTTCCGTGGTTAAAATAACAAAAGGAACGGGCACCTCAGTGGCTCACCTGGTAGACCCTGTTCCATCAAGGCTTAGTCCTAACTGCAGCAGCCTATGCTAGAGGCCCTTTGCTGCATGTCAACCCCCCACTCTTTCCTGCCTACTTTCCTGCCTCTTACTGCAACTATAATAAAGGCATAAAAAGCCCCAAAAATATATTTAACAAAATAGCAGAAGGGCATGCCCTAAATGCATTTCTGGGCATTTTAGACGATGTTCCTTGAACTGTTATTGGCTTTGCCATTGTAAGTGAGAATAAGAGGTGGTATCATAATAAAAAAAAAAAAAAATTTAAAAATGCAAACAAAAAACAAGGTATAAATACAACCAATTTCTTTACATTTGGTTATAGACCATGTCTTGGTTTGGACCAGTGACTTAGCTTAACCTCTTACGTTTTTTTTGTTAGGGTTAGTTAGGGGTTAGGGTTAGGTTTAATCTTTTGCACTGATTGAATAACCACAGTTTATGAGGTGTCCAAAAATTCTCCAACTACTTTGCAGTGAGGGTAACTATAGAGGAGGCAGAGAGCGCTACTAACCTTGTCCAGGTCCTTAGTTACAGCCTCAAATCCACTCAGTAGTGTGATGTCAGCAATGGACATTCCTGTGAGGTTGTTGCTTGGGCTATGACTAGACATAAAAAACAATGCAAAGGCTGAGGGAGACACTTATCAGGATTTAAGACTTTTTCCTGTAAAGCTCATCGTGTCAAATTGAATTATGAGGAGCAAATGTGATGTGAGTTTATTCAACTAACCTGACACAGACTCTGTAGGTGACAGTCTCATCTGAATATAGGTCGTTATCAACATTTCTCCTGCTTCTGGTGCGAGCATCAAACTCAGTGGCTGGCACTTTTGTCTCACTTGTATCATAGTCATCATAGTAGTCGTAATTTTCTATGATCTTGGCTAAGAAGAAAGAGATTGATTTTAATGTGTAGCTTTTATCAGAAAAAGATTTAGTTGTGATTTGTTACTGCTGACAAAAACTAACCAGTGTACTTCACTTTTCCCTCCACTGTGACACTGATAGACAGTTTGGTACAGTCGTCCTTTGGATCCAGTAGTTGGTAAGCCTTGACAACCTGCCAAGGAGAGGAAGTGATTGAAGTGATTGAAATTATGGATCCTGTTCAGGATATATACAAAAATTAATGTAACTTACTTTTAGTTTGGCTTCTCCTTGTCCTGACAAGTGCACATTTATTTTGTTCCCCGTAAGTTTCTGGGAGAACAGAGATAAGAGAAAATAAGTCATCTCAGAATGAAGTTAATACCTATGTTTATGTTTACCTATGTTTTAAGTGTAATGCATAAATGCACTATTATACCTTCAGGTCTGTTTCCACCTTCTCCCTATTTTCCAGTGTGAGTGTTACAATGTCTTTCTTTCCTGGGACTCTGAACTCTGCTATTATATTTGCTTCAGGTCTGATGGTTCTCTTTAGCTCATACTCAGCGAGGGCTTCCAGTGCCATGATGGTATCCTGGACGCAATAAAACATTCATTATATGTGAACATATTTACTCTGTTGGTTAAGTTGCATTACACTGCATGATGTTGTTAAAGACACGGGATGAAGGAGCCATGACCACGGACAGGCAATTCTTGCATCCTATTCACCTGTGACGATCGGTAGCCTCCCAAACTGGTTTCTTGAGAGACTAACCAGCAGGCTGCTTTGTCTGCCCACTCTGTTTTCTTGAGAGCCACTGCAGTCAAGAGGGCATAGGCTGTTGCCTCTATTGTGATGACATCTCCCCTCTCTTGATTCTGTTTGCTGATATCAGTTGTCCACAGGTAACAGCCATCATTCCCTGATTGACAAATTAACAATAAACAAACATAAGAGAAAATGTCACATCTTAAACAATGGCACACTGTGGCAGACCTATATCATAAGTTTACATTTTGAGCACAATGAGTTTGGTCAGGTAGTTATTTCTATGGATTTTATAGAAACAGACATCTCTGTCAGATTGTTTTAAAACTGATAAATCTGACTTGCAAAATGTAATTATGTGCACATACCACACAAGATTCTGTTCATATCAGTCACACCCATTTGTGTTGATGAAACTTACTTTCAGTAGCCATTGACTGAAGTTTTGTCCACACAGCTGAATGGTCTGTTTGGTCTGGGAGGCAAGCTGAAAGGCAATATGCTGTGATGGCAACAGCATAGGGATGGTGAAGCTCCATCAGGTGTGATATGAGATATGTTGTTGATCTTGAAATGCTTGCTTCCTGGTTGAAGGTAAAGGCAGTCAAATAAAAGCTCACTGAATCTTCCAGTCAAATGAGGCACTGACTACAGTCCAATAAAGAATGAAAGAACAACTATAACAATATCAAAGCTAGTCAACAGCCACAGCAGCGACTTTGTGAGGCTGTACTTACACACTTATCAGTGTTTTCAGCTGAATGCTACTGCTAACATATTAAAAATGGCAATATGTTGATATTTCATAGATATTTATATTATTATATACATATTATTTTAGCATGTTAGAATGCCAACATTTACTAATTGCCTCAAAACAAATGGCAGACAAATGTCATTACATTTGTGAGTGTTTTATCATAAACCAACATTTTTGAATTAACTTCAACATGAATGTTAGCTTAGCCAAGATATTTCTGTCTCAATTGAATGTCAGTGGACCTATCTCCCAACAAAATAAAATAAGTTTTCACATCATCTCACCACATTATCTCGTGCTTCACTTTGCATAAATTCAAGGGAGTGGTTCAATGCAAGAGTGATGAAAGCCGTCATCGATGCATCCTGGTTTTTTCCTGTCTACAGTAACACAGCAAGATAATACTGCATTCAAATCATTGTTGCTCACTTTGTTGCCATGTCTAAAGCTGTTCTCAAATATATATGTTCTAACTTGCACACTATGCAATAACTTTTAAAAGGGTTAGGCATTAGATGAGATTACCAGGACATGTCTGTGTAACACAGGTTGTGGGTCAACGAATGAGCCATCAGTTTTCTGTACTGAGAGCAAGTAATTGACTGAGTCCGTGATCTTTTCTGCAGGTATAACTCTGGTTCGACGGCCCTGTTGTCCAAATGGCAATGTCTGACGCTGTGCCACAAACGACAGCACTTTCACTACAAGAGCAGTCACCCTGTGGATAAGAGAGAGAAATATAATAGATCACTGTAGATGGAAAAAAAATATTTACAATTTGACATAATTGAAATAAAAATTGTCACAATAGTAACAATCTTATCTTTGAAAAATCAAAGGATGACATAAAACTCACCAATTACTAGATGATGGCACTGAATAAAATGTTCCATACGAACCATCGCTTCTCTTGTGTTCAAAAATCCTGATATAACCTTAAAACATGTAGCTTGTTAATTCATTGTTTACAAATAGACATTTTGGCCTGAGAGTGGGACAAGAATAAAGGGATCCAGAAAAAAAAATCTTATAGACATGATTCAAATTATTAAGGTGTTATGCTATTCACTGTTTGGTATAATTGTACCTTTCTCAATTTTATCAAGAGCATCATCCCTGGCACCTGGAGGCAGGTTAAACCATTGCTGACTCAGATCAAGGTAGCGTAGGGCTGCTGCTGTAGGGGCAAGTCGCACCATTGTCTGTTCTAAACATCCTTGAGGCAATACAATCAGGTCAGAAATCTTCTTAGGAGACAGAAGGTTTATCGCTTGTGAACCAAATCCATTCTCTGTCAGGTGAGAACATTGAAAAGGTAAGACACTGTTGTTTACAAAGGTCTGTGATTTGTCTATGTTTATCAGTACCTACCTTCCACTGAAATAAAAATATTGGAACTTGAGTCGGGGACAATTTCATCTGGTAAACTTCCATCAATAATTAGATTCTCTGAGCTCCTCCCTTTACAAAGAGAGGTAAATTGATTAAAGCAAATGTATTATATTGAAGAATAAAAACAATGACAAATATCAAACAACTATCATTGATGAAAACTGGTGAATACTGAAACAGCTCACCATTTAACTTAATCACTCGGGTTGACTCTACTCTATTTTCTAATCCTTCTGCCTACAACATAAATAACAGGAAGCAAAATTACTTATTATTATGATGAATAATTATCATCCAGTGCCATGTTGCCATATTTGCTTTGTCTGGTAGGCCTCCTAAAATAATGACTTTGCAGAGTGATAAAATAATGTGTGTGTGACTTACCATTACATTTAAAGTCTTTTGAATTGCATCTATCCCCATCTCATGCTCTATGTCAAAAAGACGGATTTTGATGGGTATTGACCCAGTTACCATGGGGACAGCAGAGAAAGAGACAGACTGAGAGGACTCTGGCTCCACAGTAATGTTAACAAATCTTGTATTGGTGGCAGAGCCGGGGGAGCAAAGACCTGCAGTTTGTTCCATGTGAACTGCCACCTACAAAAGAACAGGTGTCCATGGAGAAAATTAACATTAAGAATGAAGAATCAGCATCAGCATCATCATTAGCTTATATCAACCTTTAGTTCTTCATTTCCATAGTTGTAGATAACAGGTGAAATTGATATTTGCTCGTATTTTTTCACTGAGTAAGGCAGTCTCAGAGACACAAATGTCCTCTTAAATGCTTTGACATCAGATGGCTCCACTACACAGAAACCTGAATGAAATATAGAGTAAGTGAGTTGGAGTTATCAATGAGATAAGATATCTAGTATTTGTGAAGATGGAAGCTGTTATTACCACTGGCTGCAGATAATGTGATGACTTGAATTTCCCATGTGGTGATGGAATCAGGAAGAGTCAGAGAATAACTAAAAAAATTTACAAGTTAAAACAAACAGGTGCTAAGATTACATTGGAGACTTAAGGAGGAGAGCCAGATTCAGAGACACCTAACAGAAAAAATTCAAAGTCTCACAGTGACAATATTAGTAGAACAGAACCATGAAAAAAGCAGAACCATGTTTCACCGGAAAAGAAAATATGACATTATGACGTATGACATTAAATATGTCCTCACGTTCACTAGTTCACCTCTTACCTTTTTTTGTCATTTACATCAAATTCTGTAAATGCAAAGCTTGGAGGGAAAAGTCGTCGAATGTACTGAGCAGTAGTGTCCAAGAAGAAGTCTTCAATGTCAGCTACTGATGCAGCTAAAATTTAAGAAAAGGTTTGAATGTAAACTCACAGCCACAGTTATGAAATGCTACTTTACAGGTGTGTAAAGTATCTAATGTCCTTATGAAAATTTAATCTCACTCCGGCCAAGTCCCTGCTGGACATCTTCTTGTATCTTTTTTTGTCTCAGACGCAGTCCTTTGAGGCAGCACTTTAAAAAGGCATCTGCACAGGCTTGATTTTTTCGCACCAGAAAGACCCTCTTTGCTCTTTTCTGACATGTTATTGTCATAGGAACAAGAGAAAACCCGTGATCACAACACTCTTGAAGTATTTCATCTGAAAAGTTGGATTCTGCATGAGAAAAAGAAAATACATGTTTTATACAATATTGTTGTCAGAAATATACATTACATTATCGCAGTTAAATGTTTTGATGCTTGAATGTTGTCTTACTTAAAGTCATCATTTCCTGTTGAAGGTCCACAGAGCGCCTTTGGCGTGAAAATTGTGAATCACAGAGAAAACCTGGAGCATAGTACAACAGCATTAAAGCTCATGGGATAACTAAGTGGCCACCTGTTTTCAACAAGTTTGGCCTCAAATAAATAATAGATCAAATCAGGGATTCAATTATAAAAAAATCCAAGGAAAGGCAAATTCTTATATGCCAATGACATAGTTTTGTTCTTACCCAATTTGGCTTAATCTATACAAGCACTGTCCCATCTCATTAAAAGTATAGAGAAGAGATAATAAAAGCAGAGTGGAAGTCATATTTGTTTAGTTATAAATTTTAACTATTAATACCAAATTTCAAGCTTTTACAAAATAAGCGCTTAATGAGAACCTTTATCGCACCATAATTAGTAGCTTTAATCCAAATATGTCTGATCAGTGCATTAAATGTGAATAAGAGAAAAGCACACTATAGAACTGATTTGTCATACCATTTCTCCACCCTTCCTGGGAGTGAGTCACAAAAGACAGGCCAGCATCCTTTAGTACAGATGCTGGGTCAGGTCCTCCACCATATGAGCAACCAAGGTCATATG
This sequence comes from Rachycentron canadum, assembly GCA_038496675.1. Lineage (NCBI taxonomy): Eukaryota > Metazoa > Chordata > Actinopteri > Carangiformes > Rachycentridae > Rachycentron > Rachycentron canadum. Next base: position 25,851,041 of record CM076653.1, read on the forward strand.
ACTGCATTGCAGAAAACACCTGAAACATGGGAACAGGAACTTGAATTTATTGTATTGTAGTATGTATGTTGATTTTTCAAATATATGTATTTTAAGAGAAGGAGTAAGTGAAAGTGCTACCTGTTTGCCTGTGAGCTTGTTATTAGCATTGAGAGCATAGAAAGCCTTATCCACAGCAAGCAGAGCTACTTTGGCTTCCTGTCCATGTAAATCAAATTCCAGCCTCGTCTGTTTTCCAGGTTCAAAAGGTCCTTTTTGTCCAATCTAAGTTAAAATTAAGACACAGGGGTTTTTACATGCTATTGTTCAAGGTCAAGGTTAATTAAATCAATACATTAAATGAATGATATATTTTGAGTTGGCACCCACTTAAGGTACTTTATAGTCTTTACATTATTTTGTTTACGCTTTCAACCCCTCTCAATTGTATAATTATAATAGATTCAAACCTATAATCTGTAGTATTTATTTATACTGCATCCCCTTATTCAAACAGAATACAGTCCATTGTCTCACAGGCTGCACTCTTATCTGTCCTGTTTACTCACCTTGACCTTTATCTCACATTCGTCCCTGACATCTATCCATGCTGAGTCTGCAATGATGTCACCATTCCGGTTGTAGAAGTAACCAATCAGACGAAAGGATGGAACCATATCAGGTGTTATCTGCAGGTTGTTTTTAACTGATGTACCAATCGTGAGATAGCCATTTCGTATTATGATCCCACGGCTTAAAACCTGAAACAGAGACAATCAAAAATGTGTTATCATAACAAACTGCCTTATTCTCAAAATGTATTATGTTGCAATTAATCTAATATTGCTCACCATGTAGTATATAAACCCATCTGCTGGGCCATTCACGGTGTTGTATATTACTGTAAGTAAATCATTTACTGAGTACACCTTGCTCGTAAAACTCATGTAAAGGTAGCTGTTACTTGGAGATGTAGCACGTCTAATTATTTTTTCCTGTTGAAGGCCATCTGCAGTCACCTTTTGGAGGCAGAGATTAAAAACTGTTGAAAATGCCCAAAAGCAAATTTGGCAAAACCTTTAACTGAGTTTGGGATACTAACTTCAACAGAAATGTCAAGTGTGGTGTCAATATTAAAGGTAGAAAACAGTGCCCCCTCCTGGTCAGTAATGCCTTGGAAGGGTTGCTCTGAAGATCTTAGTAATTCAATCTTTACTGGCACACCAGCTGCTGGAGAGCCATCTGGGAGACGAATGACCACCTGTAACAACAACACTTTTACAGACAGAATCATCACAGCCATGTACTTAGCTGTTCACCCATTCGTTAGTTTCATGCATACCACCACATCTATTGGGAATCCAGGTAGGAAGTATGAGCGAGTTCGAGAGAGATCTATGGTGTATTTTTTGGAGATGACAGGAAGATAAATTTCTGCCTCTTGTATTTCTCCACCTGGACCAAAAAATGCACAAATCAATATCAGCCACAATTAAAAATAACAATAAAAGTTTATAAATCTTATTTGTAATAGTCATAAAAATAATTTAAAATACTAATAATGTCTTACTGTCTGCCAGTAAAATTTGTATTATAAATTTACTGTAACATTCAGTTTCTGGTCACAATAGGGCACTTTTTGACATTTTTGGTCTGTTGTAACATCCTTAATTTTTTTTTTTTTTTTTAATTTATACTATATTAGTTATATATCTAAAGTATGAGCACCCTTGGATTTCACAAGAGGCTGTGTACAATGTGAGTCAAACTGTTGTGTCAAACACATCAGAATCTAGCTCTATTGCTATTGGAGTCCAAACATCTACTTTGCTTTGTACAGCACATGCCAATACGTACAAAACACCAAATCTTTTACATGTGCTATAAAATGCATGCAAATTAAAATGTTCTCTCTCTTTACCATAATAGGTTCATAACAAAAAAAATGCTATTGCCAATATGATTTCAGCTTTAAACCCTCTGGGAGTTTGCTTTTCTGAACAATTGGATATCATGAAATAGTATACTTTACTTTGTATGTTGGTGACTAATACTCTTAAATACAGTTGAGCTCCACTTTGCTGTAAATCAGAGAGGGTTTGGTGCAGCTTCTTTTGGAGTTGATCATTTATCTTTGCTATTTCCTGAGAAACCTCTGCAGTCCCACTCTGAACCTGCAAAACATGCAAAATTGGTGATTTTTAAGCAATGACAGACTTAAAAGAGGCAATTTGTTGACAGATTATCTGAACTCAGATATTGAAATGAACTGCATTATAAATTATGAACAGATATCTGTTTCCTCACCGATCCAGTCAGCTCCAGTCCGCTAATAAGGACAGGCTTTATTTTACCATGGGATCTACTTTTTTCTGCCACTCCAAAGTGGCAGTGGTAAGCTCCTTTAACATTTTCTCCATGCGAATACCTAGAAAGAAAATTATTAGGAAAAAAAAGTTCTCAAGTTGAGTCTGTAAATCTACAGATATAATGACAGGGCTTTTTGAGAAAACCTACCCATACTGTTAACATTAGCCTATGTTGTAAATTATGTGGAGTCAGCATTCCTTATTATTGAAACTGCATTAAAATCTTTGTACTAAAAGCAAATCTTAATTACTAAATTTAATTTGAAAGAGGCCACAAGAACTGGTGAACTAGACCAGGGCTTACATGGCTTTGAATAATTAATGTAAATGTATCATATGAGCAAAATAACAACTCAAATAGGATAATAGTAATTATCATTTGTTTTATTTAACTGCAATGTTGTTCCTCTGGATATTTGTAGATAAAGGTGGGTAAGTGTTTGCTAACACATGGCAGCATCATTAGAGTTAGGGTAGTTTTCCTGGTAAACACTGATCAACCCAGTTGTAAAAGAACGTTTTAGAAAAAAATAGATTTAAAAATAACTGGGAAATGAATTAACACTTACTTGGCTGAGATGGTGAATTTCAACTGTTCAGCATTCAGCAAAACATAGTTCTCCTCCATTGCAAGGTTCACCTCAAAACTTGGTAAAACTAGGATGTGTAACAATAAAAATGTTATTAGGTCAAAGAAATATTATGTACATTTAAAAAAAAAAGAAAGAGAACAATTTAATCAAATTTGTAGCTTACCAAATTTTTGGACTTTGAACTCACGAGAAACTGGATTAGCCTCATCTTGTTCATAGTGTGCTGTGATCTTCCATGTGCCAATTCTTAGTAAACAAAAGATACATTTCTTATTGTGTCAAAGTTGCTTGTGCTCTTATGTAGTCTAAGTCAAAGTTGATTACAAATAGGTTATAACATACTTGGAGACATCAGGTATGGTGAATGTGCCTTTGAGTATTCCTCCTTTTGCAGATTTAAGGGACCTCATTACTCTGTTTCCAGCAGCATTCTGTAATAAAATAACAAAAGCATGAATAATTGATGCAGATCTTTTAAGGTCTTCTTTATTCCTCCTTATAAAGAGAATGTATCTACTCACAATTACTGACACATAGAACATTTCCTCGTGAGGCCTGAATGTGTGGTCAAGAGTGATTATCCTGTAATTCACTAAAAGAGACATAATCAACATAATGGATTTATCAATGTCAGTGCCTTCAGTATCACATCTATTCACATTTGATGACTTTCTTTCTACCATTCTGTGTTGGCTTGTAGATTGGCTGATCAGTCTGAATGAAGATATAGCCCCGGTGTTTTGATATCAGGACCCTTGTTATTTTTCTGTCACTGAAGGACGTGCTCTCTGCCACTAGTGTGAGGTAGGGATTTTTATGATGTCGAAACTCCAATTTTGACCATATTTCATTGTCTATCTGGAAAGGTGCAAATTACAAGTTTACATTAATGACAATTCAGCCTTGGTTAATTAACTTGCTTTTTGTAGGAGTAAATATGTTTTCATACCATCAGCTCGACTGTTTTGATATCCCATTCATTAGTGCACTGAACTATTTCCTTTGAAGACAGAAGTATGCCATTATTCTCATTCTCGAGGTAGAGAGTGACAGGTCTGTTAAGATGAGGTTTTCCCATCTGGACAAACACTTTCTCCTTAACTCCCACATGAAACACACTGGGGGCTGAGATGAAGAATCTGCACACAAAGGTCAAAAATAGCTCTTATTGTATCTGTCATTGTTATATTTTGCAATAAATATCTATGCCTATAGATAAACATCTGTGTTATTTCTTACATTATGGCATAATAATAACTTAACCAGTCGGCAAACAGTCACCATTACATAACATTTTTACATAATCTAGATTTCAGAAGCTATTCCCACATTTACCTGTTTGAGCTCACTGAGTCCACAGTGATGATCAGGAGCAGTATTGAAATGATATGTGGCTTCATGGTGCAGCTCCTGTCTTTGCTTGCTCTGACACACAATTTTGATCATCTGAGGTTTTGTAAGTTATCCACCCCTGTATTTTGCAATCACTGTGTTTCTAATGCCCTCCTCTTGGCTCTTTTCCTGATGAGGAAACTTGGAAATATTTATCATTCCTCATTCTCACTAAGATGTACCTGAATATAAATCCATTGTCCTGTAACATACAGCATGCATACATCTATGTATACAGTGTGTAGCATTAAATGAAAGTATGTGTTCTAAACTCTAAATATGTGGTTACTATATAGATCAGAATATAATGGACTGATCTATCCAGATCAGAGTTTTATTTTATTAATCTGTTTTTATAGCATTACTTGGCTTGCAGCATGAAAAGTGTTTGTTTCGATTTCACAATGTGTAACCATTCTCTCATTGGTTGCTGCAAGTCAGCCAGATTTTCCCCAAATCATGTGATTTACAAGAAATCAAGGTCTGGCTCTTAGTTTGGGATGCAGTAAATACTGTTCACTGCCCAACAAATGATTCAGGAATGATTTGCAAATTATAGCTCAAGTAAATCTGCAAATTCCCTCATTTCTGTGAATCACATTTTTTTTAATTTCTCTTATAAATAGCTAGTTAGGCTTCTTATATAACCCATATGCCATATGCAATTTAGTTATAATGCAATCCTTATCAGTTGTCTAACCCTAACCCTAACCCTTTTCACCAGTGAACAGAATTTGCAAAGCTGCCAAATTCTGTTTTGATGTAGCAAAATGGAGCAGTGACACAGACACAGAGACAATGTCAGAAATTTTATTTATTTTTTCTCAAATGTTCAAACAGTGTGATGAAAGATGTTATATTTATCTTCCGAATGTAACAGGAAACATCATGACATTCAACATAATTCAACTGACACAGTTACCTGCTTTTTAAAACGAACGCAAAATTCTACTTGCATTTCGAAAGAATTCTTGCGTAAATGTAAATACAAACATCCAGTAAGTGTTGCCCAGATTTTACACTCTGTGAGGGCCTCCTCAAATGTTGAGTGGAGATTTCAATAAAGCTCTTTAATTGTAAGGACTTTTCTGTCCATATGCAATCAAATGCAAAGTATGTACTGTATCTTTGTAGCAAAAATAGAATAGTGTAATGGTGTATAATAATAGTGTTAAAATGCATCTCCCAGACATCTCTGATTAAAAATTATATGGCAGTAACCTCAAATAACTGAATTTTTTCTTGTGGAAAGTTATAATCAATCTCATTAGTTCAGACAACATTAGATGTAGACATGACTATGTCATTGTCCTATATAATCCAAAGACTCATTTGGCACATGGAAGAAACATCTCTGTCAGCCTCCATTTTACTTCACTCAATGTTCACCATGTGGCCCTGTGCCATCTCCTCATCCATTAATAATTGTATGTATAGGAACTGAACTTTAAATTTAGTTGTCCAGCAAAGTGGATAGGAAACTGTGCATTCAGTCCAGTGATTTGTTATTTCAAGGTAATATGCTATCCAAACAACTAAAACAGAATAATGTTTTACAAAAAGAATTCACTGCTGCAGCTTTAGAGAAGGCAGGTAGCCTACCAGAGAAAATTCAGGGAATGTCCAGAGTCTGGAAACTCAAAATTAATTAAGAGGACATATTTTGAATCCTGAAACTGAAATTTTAATTTGTCACATGTTGATAATTACAGATTAAATTTGAAAATGTTCCTAGTCCAGTATTGGCCCAGCAAAGTCAGACTTTTTAGCAACAATTAAAATGTAGTCAAGTGTAGTTCTTGGCACAGAGCTACATAGTATTTAATTACTTACTGTTGATCTCTGTATTATAACATTAAGAGGTAAAAAGAGAGGAAACGAGAGTCGGGGGCATGATGTCCATCCACAACTCCTAAGTATGGAGAAGTAATACAAGAATTGCGTTTGGACAATCAACACCAGACTCCCTGTCAAACTTGAAAAGAACATTGGTGGGATGTCTTAGGCCTGGAAGTAAATCCTGTAGTGGATAAATGGTTTGATAAAATATTCATTAAAATAAATGCGGAAATATCTATCACAAAATGTGCTGGCATTTTTAAAGCTTCTGTTGAAATAGTTGCAGCTTGTTATAAGGCTGAGGTAATAATGAACTGTCAAAACATACACATAGTATGCTATACACTAAAAAAAGTCCAAGGGTATTTTTTTTTCGTAAAAGTATTATACACTTCTACCAATAAATTTACTTTTTAAAAATGTACATATTATTCATATACCAATTCCCTTTACTTTTCTTAAACTAACAAGTGTATCAATGAATGAACTTCTGCTAACAAGTGAAAAAATAAACTATGTTAATACTTACATTATCCGCCATTAGTAACATAGTGATAATAGTCCCAGAGAAGCAATGATTAACTATGTGTCACTATGAATATGAAATATCTAACTCTTATTCTTTCATTCTAACTTTTTAAAAATATTGTCAAGTCCACTCTCCTCTGCATCCATCCTCAACCTCTGCTTGTTCAGTCTGCCTGTCCATGTCCCCTTCTCTATGTCTTCCCCTCTATCCATCTCATTTCATGCAGGAACGGGGTTACCTAAGAGACTCAGCCTCAATGGAGAAAATCTCTTTTTCTACAATTAACTGTGAAAGTGACAGAAGGAAAAGAAGGGAGGGTTCTACTGAGGGGTGCAGACTCAGAGAAGAAAAGGAGAGAGGAGAACGACAGAAGTGTGCATGGCAGGTAGCGAAATGTAAAGTTGAAAACTAATATTTGCACTCTATTTTAAAGTTTTATCTTCACAAATGTCTAAATGAATAACCAAAATGTTTGTTTGGTAATCATAATTATGGATTATTTAAATTTTATGTTTGTATGCATAAATCGCATCGTTCAGTTTCTGCATTCATCTTTTTATTTTAGTAAACATTAACTGTATGGTTTGAAGGATAAATATCTTATATGACTAATGAAGATGTAGCTGTGAATATATTTTTATTTTTTTATTTGTTGAAAATGGTTTGCTTACTTTTTGTTAATTAATATACACATATTATACACATACATATACACATATTTTGCTGCATCTCATACTTGGGTTGGGATAAGGCCAAATTAGGCTTCATTACACTGATCCAATGAGTGAATTATATTTACCACCATAATCTCTACAAATGCAGATGAACTGACCACTGGGTTACCATGGAGAGGTGTACACAAAAGGGTGTGGCGTGGGAATGCCCCCAGGGGTCAGGAGTGAGGGTGAACAGGTCAGAGGTCAGAGCCAGCTGGACAGCACATAAGAGGAGATGAGGGTGAGAAACGGAGGTGAAGGAGTGAGCCACGGACCAACTGACTGGACCCGATGGGACATTAACATTGAACTGATGGGAGGCTCACAGACCAATGCCCCTTCAGGGAGAAACGAAGCTATGACATCTCATGTGTAATGGTCCGTGGTAATTGACAAGTGACAAGGCCCTCATTGTGGATGCAAAAGCAATTATCAGAATGCAGCACTAGATTACAAACGATACGTTCCAGTATTCAGTGGTTATATAGGATTATTTAATTTGAGGCACATAATCAACTGTAACAAGTAGCATGCTTACACCTGGCTAATGTTGGATGTGTAAAATATCACAGTAATGTTTTCTGAAACAGGAATATTTATTTTCCAATAGCTTTAAATGACTAAATGATATTAAACACATTCCATGTGTTCCCGTGTATTAATCTTCATACACTTTCTCCTTTTTCCACCTCAAGCAACGTAGACATATGTACAAACTGACAATCAATGATCACTCAAACATGTTTGTGCAGTCATTATTTAAAAGAAGGAAGTTTGTAAGTGTGTTGAGAAAGGGAAAGAAATAATAGCCCAACTTCACAATTAGTTAACAGTGGATAACAGTGAAAACAGTGTCTTCACAGTTGCATTTATGTCATACAGTTTGAGATTGATGAATGCAGTTTTCATTACTGAAAATGTATCATTGCTATTTCCCATGGTTATAGATGCTCTGTGTATCTCAAGGAAGCAAACAGGAAGGTGAGTGTCTGTGAGCTCTGCCTTCCATGTGGTTACTAGTGAAGGTCAGGTCAGTGAGGGCAGCAGGCAGTCTGGATCAGGGCCATACTCTGGTGGTCTAAAAAAGACAATCTTGGGGGCCCAACTCAGGGGGTCAACATGCAAATACTAACCCCCGAGTGAAAGGCATAGAGCAGATCAGTGTTCTCACATTACTCTTGCTGCCCATGACTGTGAATGTGCACGCCTACACTCCACATGAGGTTCTCATTTTTAATGAAAATCAATCTCAACAAAAGAGAAGGCAGCTGTATTTCAACAAAGGTAGAAGAATGACGTCATAAGTGAACATTAAAATAACCACAATGTCTCTGTTGAAGTCCATCAAACTCTGCCGGCTTAATGTTACAATTGTCACAAACATTTCTGAATGTTAAACCAACAACTGCAAGTTCAACCAGTACAAATGTGGTATAGTTTCACACAGCATGATCAAAACTCCATCTTAATCACTTGAAGTGTCACTTGGCCTCAATACTTATCCAACACAAGCAAGGCAGATGAAGTTCAATTTTTCTGTCTCAGGCAAGCCAACCCACTGCTGCCTCCCAGTGGACTCAATGGCCCCTGTAACACCACAGTCATATTTCCCTTCAGATCCTTGCCCGGGGGCCCAGTTCTGGTAACAGCCAGTTGTTGACTTCGTCCAGAACCAAAAGTTAAAATTACAGGTGTAGCGTAGGCCGAGCCAAACATAGGCTGAAGTGGCATTCTTTGCTTTTTCAGACACTTTCTCTTGAATGTCTTTAGAAATAATATGGGCAAGGTCAATATGGTGCTCCCTGCAGTAGCTCATAGCTTCAATCCATGTCATGTTTTGCTGGACTAGTATCAGGTTTCCTTAAGAAAGACAACAGAAGGAGAACCATTACTTAATTCAGCAATGCATAATGTAAATTTGTGAAACTCATAGGCACATAACATTTTTAAACATACCTGGAGGCAAACTTTGACTGTTTTCAGTGGACATTAGAGTGGGAAGCTGCGTTGTGTTCTGGGATGAAGTCCCCAGCAGTGTTGTTAAGGCAGAAATACCATCTGTGGTTACTTGCACAGTAGTTGCTGGAGGTAACTGTGTAGCTGTCACAGTTGATATTTCTGCAGTTGCATTGCTTGAGGTACTGTTTACAACAGCCATGGTATTTGCCGTTGTCAGTTCAATGGCAGTTTCAGTGGTAAAATTTGTAGTGTTTGGTTGTTTGGTAGAAGTAACCACAGTGAAATTAAATGTTGTTATGATCTCCGGAGATGAATTATTTGGAAGAGTAATGTTTGCGGGAATGTCTGTTGTAAAAGTCTCCTGTGTAGTTTGATTGATGTTTGTTGTAGTTGGTTTCCTTGCTGTAAGAGTCAATAATTCATTAATAGATAGAGAGGAAGCAAGTGATAGATGTAGCTCTGTTGTCTATCGTGTAAGGTTGCAAAACATTAAAGTAGAACTTTCTACAAATCCTATATCACTTTGCTGAGACATATAACATGTATTATCAGAAGTTAAGAATGTCAACTTACCCCCATAACAAACAAAATGAAGTTTGCCACGACATTTCAGGTCATTCCACCGCAATTTATCTTTGGAAATAGCTGCAACACAATTCTGATCTTTAAGGTAGTTAGGCTGATTTGGTTTCCAGTAACGGAATGATGAATTGCTCCCATCTGACCACTTCCAGGGATCTTTGAAGAGGCCAATCCACACATTTTGTGACATAGACACATTATGCACTGCCTCATTCTCTTCTGCTGAGTGTATGTCAACCAGATCAGACGACAAGCCCATGCAGTAATTCTGAGCATCCCTCCATGATTTGGCATTGTCAACAAAACTGTAATCACTTGTTTCACCATCTCCTGCAAGTCCAATAATTTGATATTTTATATCACCTAAATTTGGTGAGGTTTGGTGCCATGTGAAATAACCTTTACTGAAATGTTGGCATTGCACTTACCATGACAAACAAAACTTCTTTTAATTCCACAGTCACTTTCAAACCACTCGCCATTTCGATCCATTGCTGCACACACATCTTGATTCTTTTTTTGTGGTTCTCCTGACTTCCAGTTTAAAAAATCCAATTTTTGATCAGGCCAAGACCAATGCCACCTCCACACATCTCCAATCTCCAGTCCTATCCAGGCTCTGGCAGTGGACGTGGTTGAAACTAAACTGATCAAATGATTCATATCTGCTAAGCTGTGAACTATTGCTAAATCACTGTATATCTCTCTGCAATAGCTCTTTGCCTCTTCATAAGTCTTTGAAATCTCAACAAGGAGAAAGTCTGAAGATCCGACTGTGATGGAGCAAAATCCTGCAAGATTACAGGTATTCTGTTTAGTCACAACAGTTTTACAGCAATAACAATGGCAATGATATTCATGTATCCATTCATAATCTCTAACCTTAACATGCTATTATTTTATACTCCAGAAAGAAACCTTTCTTTGCAACTCAAAAGCATACCAGTAGCCAACTCCATTTGAAAAAATCAAATAAAAAACAAACCTGAGATAAAAATCAGATACAAAATAGGAATCCTTTTCTTTATGATGAATCTGTTTTCAGCCATGATCATAGAAAGCAGCTAAACAAATTCTCTCTTATGACCAAGTGTTGATCCTAACAAATGATCGCAGTTTTGAGCAGCACAGTGTTTGTGGTAAGAATGCCGCCTGGCTTGTTAAAAGACACCTCTTAAGGAGGAACTATAGGCAAAGCAGTCTTTCTGTCTTGCACATACCATACAGCGCATGTCTTACTGGTTTGTCGAGAGGAACGGCTACACCTACTATGAAGTGCAAAGATTAAAAGTGAACAGCTTTATAAGTCTGCTGGAAAATAATCCACAATTTTGTCATCATTCTACATTATAAGAAGATTACAATGAAAATTTGTCATTTTATTGTTTTATCATTCAGGGATTTGGTCAAGAATGAAGACAAGCAGGTCTTGTTTTCATAAGGGTGAAAGATATAAACCACTTCCCTATGTCTCCCCTCCCATGTCCTACATACTGAAGATAAATGCAGAGATGTCACAGAGACATCCATAACAAATATTTTAGCATTCAAAACATCCCAATAGGTAGAAGGCTGTAGCAATTATCTGTATGGACGATTAATCAATCTGACAAGAAAAATCTGTATTGTGATATATTAGGTATCTAGATATTAGGTATCTAATTTGGAGTTTCTACAGATAGATTTTTTCTTGCAAACTGATTTTTAGGTGACCGAATAAGCAATTTCACCATGTGAAAAGAAAAATAGTAAATCCAGCTTTAGTGTTGCAACTAATTACATCTCTTGAACAAGTGTAACTTAGTCTCCACAGGGGAGAACAAGGGAGCCTGAAGATGAGCTTCAAAACAAAACAATATGTTAAATATTTTAGATTGTGGAAAATAATTCTTAACAACTGGAGCAAGGACATATTGTGCAATACTGTCTGTTCCTCTGCTGTCAAAGACAAAAAACATTGCAGCACTTTTTGTGTGGCTGTCCAAACAATTGTTCAGATTAGATCAAGTGTGCCATAATTAGGCCAAAAACCTAACCTTATCATGTCTGGACACAGTGCCTTCAGTTTTTTCAGTGTATCTATGCAAATATGTTGTATGAGTAATTTTCCATTACTTACTACTGGATGCATTAGTGATTCCCTATTTTGACAGTGCTTTTGGGCATTGAATAGTTTCATGTTATCTGTGAATGTGCAGGCTTTGCTGGAGGATAATTCAATCAATAACTCAATCTCAGAACAATGTGTCATGGCAAATTTGTGACAAATTCTAACATGTAGGATCATTATTTTACTACAAACTAAACCAACCTGTGGAAAATAATGGGAACCAAAACCGGATTAAATTGTACATCAAGCTGCACATCTACTGCAGGAGTGTCATATGACAGTGCTGTTATGGGTGGTCCCATGAGACGTTTTGGCTCGAGGGATGCTGGCACCGAGCCACCATGGCCTGTAAACAACAACAGCAGCGTCAAGTTGAAGTAATCTGGATCTGAGTGTCGGCCTGTTGTCTGGCGCTTGTCTGATTACTATAAGAATAGCGAAGTGGTTTTCAACAATGCGTCTAAGGTGTGTGTGGTAAGTAATTCCAACCTTCAAACGACTTTGAGTTATTTTGTCAAGAAATGCTTCTGCACACTATCACCGTGAGCCGTGTATTAGGCTAATGTTAACAATATTAGCTACATTAGCCGTAACTGCTGCTAACCAGTTCATCTTGGCTGCTTGGAGAACAGCGCTAGTCGTGCGAATTTATTGAAGTTATTCGACCACTGTCGAATTATTAAGCTCCACATATTTGCTTTTTAACGGAGTTTGTTTATATCGTAGTTTTACGAAACCCTACAGGACGCAATAAAAACCAGGCGATTAGCAACCAGCTAATGTTAGCTAATGTTACCTAGCCAGTGCCTTTCGAACGTTTATGGATTTGTGGCTAGCCAGCTAGCTAGCTAAAGGTAAAAGCGGATGCACGGTATTATTTATGTGTTAAAGTCAGTAATAGACATTGCCAATATTATTTCGCGGAAATATTTATGGACACGGGCACGTCTGTTTGTGGTAAACTTTGATTTAACCACAACGTTACGGAGTAACGTTAATGTAAACGTTACTGCGTATCGTTAGCATTTAGCAAACGTGTAACGTTATTGCAATCATGAGCCATTTAACATGACCAAACTCCGAGTAATAAAGCATGTTTTAATTTACTTAATGTTTTAACAAAGATTGTCCCTCAATACATTGTCATCTCCGTACATTTGCCTTTAATTTTTACAATTTGAAAAGTGAGAAAATTGTAGATTAGTTTTGGGCTTTCATTTAGCTTGTAAATGATCTGGTTCCAATCACATTCGTCCAGCCAGTAACTCTGTTTTCGTGTCAATGCGAGTCGAGTTTATTCGGGGGTTTAGCTTAACAGGTCCCTTTGCTAACTTTAGATGTTGGACAATTTGTAAGAAGTAGTCACTGTGTCAACTGTAACTTAAACTAGATATGCAACATACGACTACCGTCTTGGTGGATCTGTTAGTGAAAAATCACCCTCTCAGTTTTTCAAAGCGGACGTTCATATTTCATATGCCTTCGTTTTTATGACCAGCGGCCCAGAATAACAAATTTTTCATCTTTAATTATGTAAAACTGACTATAAAGCAACAAATCCAATAATTTGAGAGACTTGAATACATAGTGTTTCACAGCCTTGGATAATAAATAAATTTCAAATATTTAACTAGCTGATAATACATAATTGTATCTTCTTGTAATATACAATTACAGGTAGTTATAGTTAAAGACAGGTATTAATAAATTAATGATAATCTTTTATGTCACCCTCAGATTAATATTCTTCAGACGGGACATCATCCTTTCCACTGGGTTGCTTACTAGCCATGTCCTCACAGCAGCCCAACAGTTCAGCTTCCAATAGCCCCACCAACATCTTGGGTTCTCCTTTCTCAGTTATCAGTCCCTCGCTTAACTCCCCAGTGGTCTCACCTACTTTGGGATTTGGACCCATCAGCAACAGTCAGGTAAATATAAGCAAAAACTGATTTTAGCTGTGGAGTGCAGGCATTTGTTTACATGCAACAAAGGCTACACATTAGGTTAGGGTACACTGCAATACTATATACTGCAATTTTTTAATAATGTATACAGTGAACTTTGAAACTTGAGCACTCTGGATATTACTAGTTGCCAGAGGAAGTTACACACTGGACACAGTGATGTCAAATACATTTTTATCACACCCACACACTTAAGGGTGAAGGTGTCAGCTAAAGTCAACTAAAAATCAGTGTTGTCACTGTATACTATTAACCAACATCATTACAGTGTTTAATTGTTTTATTTGTTTTAACTTTGTATCCAGATCTCCTCCTCAGCACCCATATCAGGGATGCATTCAATCAGCAGCTCAGAGGATATCAAGCCTCCATTTGGCCTGAGGCCCATGCCGGCTCACAGCCCTGGAATAATGTTGTCTCAGAAACGTCTGTGTGTGATCTGTGGAGATCGCTCTTCTGGTGAGTGAGTGCACTAAGCAAGATTAGCAGAAGTGAAACATCAGCTGGAGACAGTTTCATTCTGTGGCAGTTAATGTGCATAATCCCTTGCTGTCTGTTGTTTTTGACAATGTTTCCTCAACAGTTCAACAAAATCTCAGTTGCTGTTCCTAATGAAAATTAAGAACAATGTGTGTTAGATAGTTGCCTTCACTTGATTTGGTTGTATTTGGTATTGAATTAATATTACTTGTTATTGCAATTTACAGGCAAACACTATGGAGTGTACAGCTGTGAGGGTTGCAAAGGTTTCTTCAAACGAACTGTGCGCAAAGATCTGAGCTACACTTGCAGGGATAACAAAGAGTGCCTGGTTGACAAACGCCAGCGCAATCGCTGCCAGTACTGCCGCTATCAGAAGTGCCTGGCCATGGGCATGAAGAGGGAAGGTATGCAAGAGACTTGACTGTATTAGAGGTTCACAATGAGAACCTGATTGGCTATTCAAAATTTAGGCACACTTTTTGTTGGGAGTTGTCTTTCTTGCGTATACACAAAAGGCACATATATTAGAGATGTCTACGATGATTTAAACCAAAACAAAGCCCAAAAAAATTGATTCAGCAAAACTAGATTCGTTCAGTTTTCTGGTGTAGGGGAGGGTTTAGATATGCTGAAAGGGTAGAGTACGGTATATTGGGGCTGGTTTATATAACTAACCCCTCTCCATCTCTTTCCTTCATTTTCTCCTATTCTACCCTTTCTCCATCTTTCAATAGTGATCAAACATATAAAGTGGATAAAAGAAGATGGAAAAGATGAGGGATGGCTGAGTATGGAATTAAAATGTTAAAGATGCTGTTTTTTAATGTTACTTAGAGAATTAGGCCTAATGTGTCTAGCATGAAAAATTTGTTCACCTGGGGATTTGTGGGTGAAAATGTAACCAGAAATGAGTGAGGATAGCTTTGGTATATTGCCTTGTGATAATTAGCAATTAGCCAACTGTAGTTCTTTTCTGAATAGTTAAAATCTTGCATAAAAATCTGAGTGGATTGTTATTGAAGCAACAATTTAAAATAATGGATCACATTCTAGTGAAGCCTTAATTTAGTTGCAGAGTTTGTATTTATGTCCTGTCACTGCTTAAATCACTTTTCCATGTCAGTTTCTTACCGGTGCTTTGAGTGCCTGATCTGCTAGTGAGGTGGATAGATCAACCTGAGTCTCTTTTTGGGTTGCTGTAGACAACACAGACTCGATTTTTTTTTTTTTTTTTTTTTTTTTTTTTTTTTTTTTTTTAAATCATCAGAGAGCTAGGTCTCTCAGTTGTCCTCAAGGTGCTTTGTGTTTGTTTCATTTGTTGTCTTTGTGACAGCATAACTCTGGAACCCCTACTGAAATGGCAGGACTGATGCTGCCATTTCAGTAGGGGTGGGGAAAATGATGATGACTTTTTAGATGCATTATTATTCTGCCTTTAAAAATGTAACATTCTTTTGTAAAATATTTAAGCTAATGCATGTAATTCCAATAATGGAACTAAATTAGACCTTTGTCATGATGGATGGTAATTTAGAAAGAAAAACAATGGAAATCCAAAATATCCATGTACAGCAATGCATTGAGAAACATATTACTGTAAATTTATTAAGACTGTATTCATCTAATCTTCAGGAATGTACAGTGGAAATTGCCAGTTAATTGTTCTGACCACTCACTTTAATACTTTGTAGATTATTTTTTTCTGTTCCTGACATGATGACATTTGACAATGTCACTAAATGTCACTAAATTGAAAACAGGACTTTCTCAATGCAGCAGAATCTGGTCATTCCTCACCGGAAGCCATCATCTCATTCCGTTTCTCTTGCCACCACTTTTTCCTTATGTTTTGTCTGATGCAGCGGTCCAAGAGGAGCGCCAGAGGAATCGAGAGCGTGAAGGAGAGCTGGAGTTCAGTGTTGGAGTGAATGAGGAGATGCCTGTGGAGAAGATCTTGGAGGCAGAAACGGCAGTGGAGCTGAAGACTGAGCTTCATTCTGATGGAGGCTCTGCAGGCAACTCTGTGAGTGGTTGGAACAAGGCGATCATTTTCAAGTTTAAATTAGTATTTAGTTTAGTTATATGACAAATTAATTGTATTGAATTGTTTGGTTCCAGCCCCATGATGCGGTTACCAACATCTGTCAGACTGCAGACAAGCAGCTGTTTGCCTTGGTGGAGTGGGCAAAAAGAATCCCTCATTTCTCCGAACTGCCCCTTGATGACCAGGTCATCCTTCTGCGTGCAGGTGTGATTGAGAATCTGCAGTCTTGAATGATCAACACAGAACAACACAAAAATCTAGGAACTTAGGAAATTTAATTCCACTTTTTGAAGAATTTTAAATATAAAAATTGAGATTAGTGATTTGCTGGTCAACAAAAAGCTTGAGTATTGGCCACTGAAAACAATTAAATAATACTAAAGAAAGGTAGCTTCCCTAGTGATGTGGAAATTATTTGCTTTTGCATGGTTCAACATGGAGCAAATCACCAAAACTGCTGTTCTCTCTGCATAGATATTAGCGCCACGCTGTGCCACCCACATAAGGATATGTCCACACTACAACATTCTCTTTTTAAAATGAATCTCTCGCTACGTTTTTTGCCTCCTGTCCACATTGATTCAGAGTTTTCAAGCTTTGAAGCTTGTCCTGTTTCAGTTTGAAAACTCCAGGGTTGTGTTGTAGTCTTAATGGGCAAAAACAGAGATTGTTGGAAACAATGATGTAGTCACATCAGGTTGCTCCCTGATTGGGTCTTATCAGCCATGACTGCCAGAGGTGATGGCAACATGAGTAATGAATCACAAATGTTACGGTGTGTATGATACAGAACTAAAATGCTTGTCTGAACAGAGATAGTTCATTTTATGATTAAAGTGGTAGTGTAAGACATGGTTATACATACACAAGTCCATTTTCAACCCACACTTCTCTATTAGTAGTAGCCCAACAAACTTGTTCTAGCACATAAAACAAAAGCATGTGTTGGAGTGGGAGGGATGGGTGTGTCTGATGCTAGTTCCTGTCAACCAGTTTTGAGAGCTAGAACACAAAATGAATGAATTCATGAAACAGACTTATCAGCTGAGCCAATGTTCAAAAAATTTGGTAGACACATAGGCAGTCAACTGATGAGAGGACATTGTTGTGGAGTCACTGTTGCTAGGTCTCTGTTATTATGTGCTTGGTAGTTTCTCAAGTCTTTGATTTTTTTTTTCTATTCAAAGGGCAAACTGGTAATATTCATTTTAGTTTAACTTGAATAGTGTTGCACTGACATACTGGGTCAGGACACAATGTAAATGCATCTAAAATGGAGGTGGTAGGAAGTTTGACATGTCAGGACACTCAGTTGTATGAGTGTTTTCAAGACTTCACTGTTTTATTCTATTTCACTTGTCAGGGTGGAATGAGCTCCTCATCGCCTCATTCTCACATCGTTCCATTGCTTTGAAGGATGGAGTTATCCTGGCGTCTGAGCTGCAGCGTGATAGTGCACACAGTGCAGGAGTTGGAGCCATTTTTGACAGGTACATTGATGGAGGCAAAAATGTTTCTGTATAAATTGCAACTAATTGTATTGTCTTTGTCTAATCTTTAACATATGCATGGTATCTGCATAATAATTTATTATTTAACCCAGGGAGAGTGTGCAGAGTGCAGAGGTTGGTGCCATATTTGACAGGTAATTTTATATTTTGGTAATATTAATTAAAATGTTGTTAAGTCAGTAAAGTAAGTGTAACTTTCTAATTACGCTCTTTGTATTTCACTCTTATCAGGGTTCTTACTGAGCTTGTCAATAAAATGCGAGATATGCAGATGGACAAAACAGAGCTGGGCTGCCTCCGAGCTATCGTCCTCTTCAACCCAGGTGCGTGACAGTGCAAAACACTGCTAATATAAGTAATATTTTGAAAATATTTTTATCTATTGCATTTCATTGTGTCTTGCCCCTAATGAAAATGTTGTTTGTATTTTTCTGCAGATGCTAAAGGGCTCTCAAACACCAGCGAGGTGGAGTTACTGAGAGAAAAGGTCTATGCATCATTGGAAGCCTACTGCAAACAGAAATACCCAGAGCAGCAGGGAAGGTAAATGTCTAAAGCTGTAAAAAACCTAGCATAGTTTGATTTTTTTTCTCTACTGCATTGTTTTGTCATGTAAAATGTCAACGTTAAACATCTCTGGTGCATTGTTAACCCTTTTAAACTAGACGATACCCTCTTTCCTCCCTGCAGGTTTGCTAAGCTCCTTCTTCGACTGCCAGCACTGCGATCTATTGGCTTGAAGTGCTTGGAGCATCTGTTCTTCTTCAAGCTGATTGGTGACACACCTATTGACACTTTCCTTATGGAAATGCTTGAAGCTCCCCATCAGTTGTCTTAGATAGGAAATGTGTACTGTGGTTAGGTTCAGATAGCTGAAGCCTGGGAAGCTGGAGTGGGACTGGAGTGGCACTTTAAGTTCTTTGAAGATTTGTCAATTTGTCTCACTGCTGTCTGGGTTACACTTTTTTTAGTGCAGCACGGATTTGCTCTTTAGACCAAACCCAAGGCTTGGCATGATCTACAAGCTGGTGCTATATGTCAAAATAACTTCATTCAGTAACTACGGTTTAAAAACATATTTTTAAAAATGTAAACTTATTTCCCTCACAGGAATAGATATAATTTGGGTACACATTTTTATATAAGCTTTTTAGACACTTCAAACATTAAGCTTCAGTTGTTTCTCCAGCTGAACTGATCCCTAAACCCTATTTTTTTAAAAGGAAGGCAACCTGAATTGTGAGTATGCATTAAAGGTGTGGTCTTCTTTTTATAATTTCTAATTCAGGCCAGATCTAAAAGTGTATTATTGTACCATACAGTCACCAGTAACTCTGTTCAACAGCAGCTCTGAATTTACTTGTATTCATTGCAGAATATAAAATCCCAACAATGACCCAGGGATAGATGACAAGTCAGTGGTTGAAATTGTCAATTCAGACTTGTCCATGTTGATTGAGGATCAGCTTTGTATCTGATAATATACAGGTAGTGTTGTTTACTTCTTTGCCATTTTATAAATCTTATCGCTTTGTGGTTAACGATTAGACTGCACTGCATACTTACTATGTACTATTTCTAAACCATACTTTTAATAAACGCCTGGCCTCTAAAATGGTCAGGTGTTTGTCTTTTGGTGCTATTTCAGAGATAATTTGACATTGTTGGTGCAGATGCACACCAAAACCACAAACCTAAGAAAATATGCAAAACTTAAATTCCCTTTGTTAATCTTTGTTGAAAATGTAGCAATATAAAATGTAAAATGCAAAAGAGCTTTCTGCCTGTCAGTCATTCAGGGGTTTTACAAAGTAAATCATTGTCTGGTGGAAAGGGAATACTCCATTTTGTAATTTATCTATACAATGCTAAGGTACTGTGCAAAAGTAATTGTTCAGGGAAAATGTATATTGATAAATTTGAATTATGATCAGGAGATACAAATTATTTAATTCTTATGATGTGCCCTTGTTTTTAGTTTTCAGCTAGTAAAAAGCAGAACGTGTCTTGGGTTGCACTGGATTTGCTGAGACTCTTTCAGCTAATTTTTTTTCCTTTTTTTATTTTATTTTTTTTTTAGATGCTCAATTGTATTTCATACCCCCCCTTTTTTAGGTAGCTGTCTTGTTCATTGTTATGTCTGCAATTTATTAAGAGCAAACCATAATCACATTTAGCTCCATAACACCTGTGGACATAGGAATTTTATACAAGACCAAATGAGGTCTGTATGGTCATGTGTGAACACCAGATGAGCTATATTGGAAAGCTTGTCATTGACCTCTGTATGCTCTTGAACATAAAGTGACTTGAAGCATGGGTTGTGTGGACTAAAAATAAAAATGCTTAAGTTTTTCTTTTTTTTTTGTTCACTTTTTCCTTTCTGAAAGCAGTAGGTGTGAAATTGACTTCCTCCTGGAGGAAACCCACATTCAAAGCGAAAACGACACCACAACAGTCAAAAGATGTTTTAATGAACCTTTTTATTGTAGATGTTACATAGGTTTTGCTGTGGGCACATAGACGCAATAGAAGCCTTGGTTGTATAGCGCCTGTTCCACAGTGATGTTATGGCACAGGCAGCATTGTGTGTGGTGGGCTAATGTTAAATGAAAAGAAGAAAATGTTGAGTGCAATGAAATCAAAGGCTTCTAAGGGATTCCACAAGAGTAGCTGGTAAATCAGTCCGTGAAGTAAAAAGGTTTAACGACACGCACACAAACCCTACATCTCTGAACCAAAATGAACCTCCGTTTGTATCAAGCAGAAGTGACACCTTTTTAAACCATGCGTGGCTTGGTTTGTTTAAATTATATTTAGAATAATACTGCTTTTAAGTCTATAATACACTATTCTACACATAGAGCAAAAAACAAAAAAAAAAAACATGTCATGACATGTACATCATTTTACAGCATTCCCCTATATTAGTTTACACATCTATTGTGTCTTGTTTTTGACAAAAGTCAGTACAATCTGGGAAACGATGAACTCCTCCCTCGTAACTTCAGTTCTAAATTGCATGCTACACATCGAGTCTAAGGTGCTGAATAGTGTTCAGTAAATTCTAAAAACACAAAAAAAACATACTGCTGGTGTGGTTTTATGTAGCTTTAGTATGATGTTGCTCTAGATTCTTGTTTCTCTCAATGGCTATGTTTCCATCACAGTGAGAATTTGTGTGGATAGATACACCTTGCAATTTGCAAGCCCTGGTGTCAACTGAAATATTGCATGTTGATTTGTAGCCAAGGCCGTTCCAAATGAATCAAAAGCATAATGAGCTCATCAATAGTTAAAAAGCAATATCCACATAATTAAAAGGTTAAACTGCGGGCTCCTTCTCATTCACTTCAATACAGAATTACATGTTTCAAAATAGATAAATTATGGATATTTTATGTGCGTCCATATTGATAATCATGTAACCCCTGATGTTCACATTCATAGTTAAATAATGAAGGAATACTCAATGACAAAACAAGATCTCCAGTGATGCCAGTTGAACTACACATTAATTTGGCCCGATCTATTTTTAACTGTTGTACTTTACCTAGATCTTGACTAGAGTTGAACAACGCAAGCCTGTATTCTACTGTAAGGCAACAGGATACAGCTAATGTGCATCACCAATCCCTAAGTTGTTAAATATTTTAAAGCTTCATAACAAACTATTTGATCCAAGATGTAACGTTGGGAGAAAAAACAAAGTTGAGCTAATACAAGTTTAAAAACACTGGGTGAAAATTAATCACAGCTCACGAATGATTGCAATAAGATCCTCTCACCCCTCATAGACCGCACACATTTGTTGTAACATTTTATTGATTTTATATGTCCCTGAAAACGTCGAAATAAATAACTGTCTCTGAAAGGCACTCTGAAATGTGCAGCTCATAGTTTCTACAAAATAAAACTACATTACTCTTATGATGATTGCTCACCTGTAACATTGTGCCTGCCTTCCTCAAGCTGTCCACAACTGGTCAGTCCATTAGTGGGAATAGGTGACATGATGCAACCTGTCTACATTTGTTAAAGCTAAAAAGGTTTGCGTGATGAGCATTAGTATGAAACTAGTGGTATCATCAGTCTGAACCACAGTAACCTTCTCCTTATGATCTTTAAAAATATTTGCACTCTCTGAATTTGTTCTTACTCGGTAAACTAATACACACCTGCTTTGAATCTGTCCACTTGGATTAAACATTAATAACTGTGCTACTGTTAAATTGCTGGTAAAACTTTTGAGTATTTTTCAGATTCAATGTCAGTGGTTTATCAGTGTCAAGGATTTCACATTCCATTGATACCCAACTTTTACATCCAGTGCAATTGTTCCTTATTTGAGCACCTTCTTGAAAATGAATAGCACAATAACACAAAACTACCACAGTAGTATAACAGAATAACCCTCCGCACAAAGCCATCTATTCAATAGATGACATTTTTTTTCGCTTCAATTTGTCACTAAAGCTGCAGGGCTGACGCTAAACCCAAGCAAGCACAGTTAGTGGAGAGTTTAGTGTCTGTACCACACTTCTAGCCCCCTGGATTCAGTCAAGGCCACTGAGATTGAAGCACATGCACTGCCAACTCTTCCGATACCCTTGGCCTTAAAAAATACAATTCTGTGAGGGTATTTGTGAGCAATGTCATGTTCGAGGGATGATGGTGGTTAAACCTTGTGAGTGCAGATCATCAATGTTCATCCAGCAACAGTAAAGCTTAGTGGTTTGAATGCAGCGCTCTGTTCCTGCTCTCTCTGGCCCCGCGGTTCATGAATAAAATCGTGTTCAGCCTCTTATCCACTCTCTTCGGGAAGCACTTGCGTCAAGCCTATGTAAACCAAATGCAGAAAGATGAGATCAACTCATCAAAGCTAGGGGGGTGATTTTAGTGCCAAGTTGGAGTGAAGTGGGTTGCCAGGTTGGTTGTAGGCATTGGAGGGGGCAGTGAAAGGGCTTCCAGATGTCTTAATGTCCATTGGGATCCAGGCCCAGCTCACACCTGCATCTCTGAACCACTGGACAAGCCGAGAGCATTGGCCTCCTCTGTTGTCAAACCATTCTTCAGTGTCCTCCTCACTGTGATAAAAGAGAGCTTTTTGTGTTACTATATCAATCAAACTATATTTGTATCACTTTTCATACAGGGCAGTTCAATGTGCTTAACAGATGGCTAGAGTGTCTGCACATAAAGCTCTGCAGAGCGTGTTAATAAATTATACCACTTGTCCAGTAGATGATGGGACTCACATGATTTTCGGTTGGCTCGAGATCGTCTCCTCTCTCGAGGTTGTGTCCGCTGGCTGGGCCCCTGAGTGGCTGATCTGACAATCCTCTCCATGATCTCATCAGCTGTGTCATCTGTGCAGTTCACCAGGTCGTCACTGCCAGAGCACCATGGGGGAACACGCCCTGAGCAATAAGGTCACAATGGATAACTATAAGCTATAGCTGTGTGGATAGACATTCTTTGAGCTAATCACTAATGGTACAACATACTCACAATGACAATACTAACATGCTGATGTTAAGCAGGTATAATGAAGTACAGCTGAGTACAATGCAGGGATTTCATGATAAAAGAAAAAAATATTGGATAAAAAAGGAAAAGTTGCACTAACACCAAAATTAGTACAATTCATTGTAAAAGGGACAGAAATTTGTCTAAGAAATCTCATGTCAATCCATCCAATAGTTGTCGACACATTTCACTCAAACCCCTTCTGACGCTTGTTGGGGAATTATGGATCAAGAATCTCAGGACAAATGTTGGGGAAATCCATCGCAATTGTTAAGCTATTTCAGCCTGGACAAAGTGGTGGATAAACTGACAGACATGGCAGTGACATGACTAAAGATACCAGTGCATGTCTCAGTGTACTGAATGGATGATGATATAATATAAAAGCGATGTAGGGGCTGTAACAGTATAACATGCTTATGAGACTGACCTCTGGTGCTGCCAGCTCTGGTACGAGTACGGAGGCCTGGCACTGTGGACGTCCCACTCTCTCCACAATGCAGGCTACTCTTTAGCACGGCCTTCATATTCTCATGTTCAGCTGCATCTTCAGCATATTGGATACCCTGAGGCTGGCTCTCCTGTGCATCTGATGGGGCACTGCCAAATTTACCACTCTGCAGAGGGGATGGGGACACATGATTATAATTGCTGCCATTTTATTTGTGGGAGAAGGTGAAACTTGGCTCCATGCTCTGATACATTTAGTATTTAGGAAGAACTGTGAGGAAAAGCTGTAAATATCAAACTTGTTAAACAGCACTTTCCAGCCTACTACAAGAACTGAGTCATACGTTCCACATACACATTTGTTTTGTGACACAAACCCCCTTTTTCCTCCATGACCATTTCTTGCAAAAATGCAGACATGCCTGGTTCAAGAGTTCAGCTTTGAGTCCTCCTGAGGTCTGTTATTTTCTACAAGGAAGTATCTGTGTCCCCTTCTTGTGAGGTTCGCTCAACGCTTCATGCAATCGCCTCTCCTTTTCTGCGTCATCAACATTGAGCTTCCTCATTCATGTGGAGTCACACACACATGGAACCTGTCACTCATACCAATGACTCGTCATTTGTTAATCCTTGCGAATACACCAGTTATTGTTCAAAGTTGCGATAGCATGACCTGGTTGAATGTTAGTCACCACAGAAAGGTCACGTGCACTCATTTGCACACAGTTACTCCCCCTACCTCGCTATCATCGTCATCCTCACTCTACAGAAATGAAGGAAATGGAAAGAAAAACATTAAGATGTGTGAAAATTCCTCCAGGAAAGTGTTGGATAAACTTGAGACTACGTATATGTGCATTGAAAGTGAACAATTTCTCAAATAATAAAAAAGCATATAATCCTTGGTTTATAAATGTTAAAGGAATAGTTCAATATTTTGCAATACACACTCTGAGACTAAGATAAGGAGATTGATGGCATTCTTAGGTCCTGTTCAGATCTGATTACAAGTAGACAGCTCTAGGTACATGTGTGAACATTTTCTCTGAATAGGCAACAGTATCATTCTTCTAATCTAACTCTAAGACTAGAGTACGCGTATTTCATAAAACATTCACTATTCCTATGAGCATCAAAACTGCTATGAGCCCCCCCAAATTTCTACCCACCCTTTAACACAAAAAACACTTGAGATATATACAAACTAAACTAGAACAAGAGAGCATATTTGACTGGACACCTTTGTAAGAGTGTGGTTAAGGTGTGGGTCTTGTTATTTCTCCTTCAGGGACATCCAAGGGTTTGAATTTTCACACAGTGATTGAATTAGAGTCCCTTTGAAGACTGAGGGGCCCCTGCCAAGGCTCGCTGTGGAGTCCGCTCTGACCAGCTGACTCCTCTGGGTTTAAGGGATTTTAATCATGCAGGGAGGTATTTGCTCTGGCCTTTCTTATCCCGCTACAGCTACAGAATGGGATACACTAAAAACAACTCACTTATTATTGTTACAGTAACCTATTCATGTGAGTACTGAGGAACTATACTGATGTCATTACTAATGTATGCTGTGTCTGTCACAAAAGACAGTGTTTGATGCTTTAACCAGATTAAGAATATAACCAGTATCAAGGGAATGTTCATATTGTTTCACAGAATTGAAAAAATACTAACTAAACAAAGACAAA
Organism: Rachycentron canadum; assembly: GCA_038496675.1. NCBI lineage: Eukaryota > Metazoa > Chordata > Actinopteri > Carangiformes > Rachycentridae > Rachycentron > Rachycentron canadum. The sequence goes on from CM076653.1 coordinate 25,876,778, forward strand.
GATCAGGAAATGAAGGGAGTGTACATGTGACTGTTGCTCATGGTGAAGACCACTTACATCTGTTATCATTTTTCCCCTGGTCTTGTTCCTCTCCCGGTGGTTGGCCCTCTTTTGTTTCTGTTGCAGCACACGCTCTCTCGTTGTGCGATACTCCAGGGCAAATTCACTCAGGATCTTGCTAAAGCGATGAATGCTGACTTCACGTACAGCATATATCGGGTGGCCCAGGAACAGCAGAAAGGCATGAAACCTGCAGATGTGTAGAGAAAAGTCAGCTTGATTAAATTGTAAAAACAATTCTAAATACCATTAAAACTGTTATAAATACAAGTGAATATATATGTAAGAAAATATGTAGAACAATGTCATCCAATTTAGCATGGAGCCTTTTGCACAGCATCTGAATGTACCTGTTGATAATTCTTCGATGTACAATCTTCAGAATAATAATTCTCTCTGCACAGTCTTTGAGGAAGTCGGACATTTTTTGTTTCAATGCTGGTTTCATCTCATGTTTCGCAATGACCTTGAGGTGATCCCATGATGCTTTGCACTTTCGCTCCATCTGGGCCAGATTGTCCTGAAGCTGGTCAAAGTCCACCTGGCAACGAAAACAGACAGCTCTTCACAGACTGCTGAGGAGTCTTCATTTGCAATTACTACCATTTTTAGTAATGTAAAAGCATGAGTATGTGTAATGTGTGTGTAAAAGCACAAACTGATCCTGTTGAAATAGGATCTGAAAAATAAGCAAAGCTAACCTTTGTCAAGCGGGTGATAGCTCCTATCTCAGAGTACAGGTCAGTGCTGTCTGGAAACTTCTCGACCACAATGGAGCAGGCGTGGTGCAGCAGAGACTGCTTATGAACCGTGTCCTTCACCTCCGGGACTTTCTCCAAGTAGCTCAGCTCAAAGCCTTTAGCCTAAAGATGGATGCATACACAGCAACACACTTAGAATGTGGGGTGGAAACAACTGTCTGAAATTAGAAATCAAGAGCCCCTACTCGAGGACCAAATTGCTGTGAATTTCCTTTTTGGCACAGTAAAAAAAAAAAAAGAGCTCAATGGTGTGCACCCAGTAGATATGTAGATTCATTAGGCGGTGATTATCAGAAACCACAATCTACTTCAGTCCCGACCGATTGCTCTGCTCGCCACAGCAAAGCTAAAAAAAACAAAAAAAAACAAAAAAACAAAAGGACCGAACATATCATGAAAGACATAATCCCAACAGGATCTCCCTTGTTCTTATGCCAGTTTTAAATGGCTTACTGCAAAATATAAATGCAGCCATTATTTACGGGAACTACTTGTTTTGATGTTGATGACTTATGTTTCCCTTTTGCATGTTTGGCTCTCATAGCCCAGACATTCACTCATACGTAGACTTACACACAGATGCATGCACACAAAGGCACACGCAAGGCTGCAGAAGCACAGAAACCCCCATCACAAAGTGAGACCAAAAAAAAAAAAAAAAAACAGTCGGAGACACAGATGCAAGTTCACACACGAGCAGCCAGACAAACCCATACTTCCAGAAAACGCACACTTACACAACCCTCCCTCCCCTTTTTCCTCTCAGACAGACAGACAGAGCCAGGTTGAGCAGAATCCTTGACAAGCATTTTTACTGTAGAAGGACAGTGTCTGCTGCAGACAGTCAGGCAGCACATTCTTCTACACACAGAGTCCACTGTTATCCCTGCCAAATAAATATGTTTGCAAGGGAGTTCGGAAGGGGGAGAAGTGTGGGAGGAAATGGAGGAAGTGGGTGAAAGACACAGAGGAAGAGAAAATGAAAAAAAAAAAAAAACATTAAAGCCATATATGGCTTGAGGGTTACTCACATTAGTGCCATTGAGGAAATTTCCAATGGCCAGCAGTGTGGTCAAGATGTAGCGGAGTGTCCTGTTTTTCTCTAACTGGTCCATCCCTTCCTTCAGGTCCTGAAGCGGCTCTGCCACTTCCTAAAACAGTATAAACATACGTTAAAGTAGGATATTCTTGTTTCATGTTCCTACCAGATAATTTAGCTTCTTCTCTGCTGAAGTTGATGAAAACATTAAAATTTCAAGCAATAACTCAATACACTTATTGACTTTTGGGACGAGAAGCCCTGTCATGGCTACACAAGAAATATGAAGCACAAGACAGCAGCCAGTTAGCTCAGAGTAGCATAAAGACTTGAAACAAGGGGAAACAGCTAGCATTTCCAAAGTCACTCTACCTGGCCAAGAAATAGTCCCACACCTTAAGACTAAAATTATTTCTATAATTCCTTCGTAGAAATTAAGAAAACAGAGGGAAAAGGAGAAATAATGTATTAATTTGTTAGCTCTGTTGGTGCTACTAGGCTGATTTTGTTAGCTTATTGGACAGAGCCAGGCTAAGTGGTTTAGCCTGTCTCTAGTCTTTATGCTAAGCTAACTGGCTATATTTACTATCAGTACTATTGACCTTCCTATCCAAGAAAGCAATTAAGTGTATTTCCGAAAATAATGTGTATTGCAAAGTTTAAAATATGTACTTATGACTTATAACCCCCCCCCCCCCCCCAACCC